>PVIJ01008288.1:0-75462 GCA_004024925.1 Scalopus aquaticus
TCAGCATGCTATTGGGGGTCCAGCTCAGCAGAACTGGTAGGACAAATTCACCAATTTATCGCTCTCTCTTTCTCCCTGAGTTATTCATTTCTTCATTTCCCCCTTTTGTAAATAAACCCTTTATTAACCTTTTTGTGTGTGCCTGTAGTTAAGTCTCATTATAAGTCCCTTTTAAGTATATGGGTGAGGACCCACAGTCAGGCCAACCCATTTACATTGGGATTGCCCTGTAACAGTGGGAAGAGAAAATATTTTAGTTTTGCTTTTGATTCTAACTCAGCAGCACTTTGTAAATACTGCTGGGTCAGAAACAATGGCACTGGCTGTGCTGGGAGCTCTCAGTCAAGGATGAAGCAGGCTCTCAGTGTCTCATAAGTTTGCTCGTTGCTGTCTTGCCTGTGCTCGCCTCCTTGACATTTCTAGCATGTTAATAGATGGAACTTCATTTCAACCCACCCTTACTTCTCTGAAGTTTTAATAATCAGAATCACCTATTTATAAAACAGTGCAGCAAGACAGACCCACCTTATAATCTGATGAAATCTGTGCTTTGTCCCTTGGGTGTATACTTTATCTCAGGATGTAGAGATCACAGTCTAAAGTAGGTCATTGTGACTGAGATACACAAGTCATTCATTTACTTAAAAACAGAAAAGTTATGACTTGACCAGAAGCACAGATAACTACTAAAAAAAATACAGTTGGAATTAGAGCAACTGAGGGGAGAATACGTCCACAAATCGCTGACTGTTTAAAATATCTAGGACATTTTTCTCTTATGTTGGATTTGGCAATCACTTCCCTTCTAATCCCCACAAAATTAATATGTAAAATTAAATTAATATTAATATATGAGTTTGTATCTTTCAGAAACTTGACAGCTTTGAGTTTCAAGTTAGATATGATTGGTTTTTTTTTCACAAATCTTAAATCTAATTTTAAAATAGGTACCCTAGATTAGCATTTAAATCTTATGTCTTTAGTAGCAATAGATGATATATTTTTCTAATGACTGCTTTTCCAATTAGCTTCTAGGTATTCTAGCATCTTCCAAAGTGAATTTCAGTACACTTGGTGCTGCCAGGGGCTTCTTTAGGGCAAGCATTTCCAGCTACTAGCTGCAAAAACCGGAATTAGAAATGGAAAATATTCTCATCAATTTGTTCTAAATTCTTTTTTTAAAAACCTATGTAGACTCTGTTTTGATAGTCTGTGATATTTGATAGAATAAACTAAAAACATATTTTTAGGACAAAAGACCAAGAGTTGAATCTCTACTGACATTGCTGGTGTCAGATTAGTCATAAAAATAGAAGTCTACTCCTTTCTTTACACACACAAAAAAATGGCTTTGCAGGAGAACCTACAACCTTTTTTTCTGACTTTGATCTTTCTTATTTGATGTGAGAATGTATGAAATGTATTTGAAAGACGCTCTAGTGGTCAGTATATTTGACATACATTTATATGGTCAAACTGGAAAAACAATTGAACTGGCAATGAAATAAGTTTAATAAATGATATATTTAGTTACTTATTTTTATTGTTATTGAAATACCATTATTTTACATCCTTGCTAGTGTTTTGACAGTATAGGATTCTGCCCCCAGGTGTAACACCCCACCACTGAAGCCCCCATAGCCCTCCAGCATAGTCCATGTATTCTCCCCCCAGCTCTGTTTTCACCCCTCTCCCTCTGAAAGCTGAAAATCTATGGTCAGCTTTCAAGGGTTAATTTTAATGTTTGTCTTTGTCTGACCTTTTATTATATTCCACATATAAGTAACACCATCTAGTATTTATCTTTCTCCTTCTGTCTTATTTTACTTAATATAAGCCCTTCCACCTCCATCCATGTTGCTGAAAATGGTACAGTTTTTCTTTTTTGATTGCTGACTAGTAGTATATTGTGTATATACTCCGCTTTTTGATCCATTCATCTGTTTTTGGACATTTAAGTTGTTTACATATTATGGCTATTGTAGATAGTGCTGCTATAAAAACGGGAATGCAGATTTCCTTTTTAATTAGTGCTTTTATATATTTTGGGAAGCTACCTAGGAGTGGTACTGCTGGTTAACTAACTTATATAAAGCCATTTTTTAAAACAAAATTCTTGATTTGGACCAAAGTCTTAATATCTTAACAGCTTGAAATTCCTTTTAATTTCTTTTTCTTCAATCTGTCATACCTGGTAGACAAACATATTCTTATTGTGTAAGACCTTCAATAAAAAAGAACCAATATAACTGTGTTCAATAAAGAGAAGGAAAATAATATAGTTAAAATAGTTTCTAATTAAATACCCAGAGTCACCCATCCTCTCATGGGTTAATCTCCAGCCAAATAAGGCTGGCCCAAAGCAGGACCACTGAAGCCTGGAAGTTTGACACAAGTCCAAGGCAATTTCTGGTGGGGACCCATCGGAAGGGGCAGAAGGAAGCAGGCAAACTTGGCAGGAAAAGAGCAAAATCAAAACCCAAGGCAAGGTAATGGCTGCCATTGTCAGCCTCTTCATGGGTCTCTCACCCATATCTTTGTCTCTTTCAAGTGTCTTTCCCCAAGTCCCTGGCACAAGTGCAAGGCTGAGAAGCAAGCACATGTTCTTTACATTTCTCTCTGCTCCATGCGCCTCCTCTTCTTCCTTGATCTCTTTCCTTCCTTCTCCCAGTCTTCTCCAGCTTCCCTTCCCTGCCCAGCTCTATCTTCCTTAGGGTGGGGCTGGGAATCTGGAACCTCCTCTTTCCCTGGGTATTACCTGTTACAATGGGGCCGCTTGGTCTTGCAGGAATCCTCATTACCAATGGTGACCAAGAGTTTTCTGTGAAGAGCTCATAGATGGAGTTCTTCAGGATACTTAGAAAGTTCAAGTATGTATGTCTGCTGGTCCCTTAGTTGACATTTATATTTTCTTCCACAGTCTAAAGAGCTGCTAGAACAAGGCGTCCAGCGTTAGTGGAAATAAGTGGTAAGAGTTGTTGGAGGGTCTGGGTGGCAGTTCCTGTGGAGGTAAATGCTCCTGGACATGGAAGGGCACAGTGATGTGAGACTATGATGGAAAGGAAAATGCCACTTCTTTTCAACTCTAACAGTTCATTACGTTCTCATTCCGTTGGTCTTCGCTTCTTTCAAGATGACATGGTGAATGGAAATGCAGGGGAAGGAAGGGCCTCCGTGACTAAAACCAGTGACCTTTCCAATTTTCCACCCTCCAGTGTTGGATGACAGTTCTATGCTTTTGATGCTGCTGGCGCAGCTGTGTTGGGAGTGCCACCGTCTGGGCCGCTGGGCCTGGAGCACCGCTGTGTACAGCTGGGCTAGCCGTGTCGCAAAGGGCGCAGATGTGCAGGGAGCCCGTTACTCATGGAGACTGTCTTTCTGTAATACATTTTTCAAACACATATTGTGCACCTACTGTATGGGCCACCTTTAAAAACATGTAGCATATGCCAACCTGCCTCTCACAGGATCCACAATCTGTGAGTAAGACAGATATGAAAACAGATAATTATGCAATTTGATATTAGAGTTGTGCCTGCAGAAGCACAGGGTCAGAAGCCACCGCAGCTTCATCAGCTGCCGAGAAGCAGGTGCTGCCTGTCACCTCTGCCTAGACCCTGGCCCAATCTTTGTCCAAGGGAACTCCTGGGTACCAGAAGGTGATCCAGAAATGTGGGTATCAAAGTAGTAGTACTACTTTGGTGCTTTGTTAACTGCTAATAAAAATGTCCCCCTCCCCCATCCATCAAGCTGACAGGACAGGGGAAGAAGAAACTGTAGTCATATAAAGATTCTGGCAAAAACCAGTGGATTTCTCTCTGTTTGACATATGGCCTTTGTGTGGTGAGTTTCCTTTTCTTTGTTCCTTCTCTGGTCTTTTCCCAAGACCCTTTTATTATCAGAAACCGAACACTGTGACCCTTTGTACAGGGTTAAAACAACAGTGGGACCTCAAATGAAGGGTGAATTCTGCTGACTGGTTTACATTCTCCCTATAACGTGCTGACTGCTTCAGCAAAACAGGGAGGCCCTTCTCTCCCCAGCATCAGTCTGTTGAACCTGTCAAAGCAATAAAGTCTCTCTTGCTCTTTTCAGTTGATATAAACATATCACCCTTTCCATTCCCAGTCGTCCTCTTCCTTCCCCTCACTCCCACTCTGCTACCAAATCATTTCTAGCATCCATGGGAACTTTGACCCATGTTGGTCATTCCATCTCAGAACTTTGACCCATGTTGGAAACACTAAGAATTTCTCTTGTGATTCCTCCAGACCCTAGCAGTCTTAGCCTTGGTTTTAAGTATGCTTTTACCTCTTGTGGGGCATCAGTACCTTTTATCTTCATAGTGAGTTTAAAAATTGATCCATTAAAAAAATGACAAATACTTCGTGTCTGAAGATACAGCTTGTCCAGTACATCTTATTGGAAAAAGGACCAGGTGATGAACAAACTAGTTAGCTGGCATGGACTAAAACCTTCAATGTATAAGGCCTGTTGGGCTCTTAAGAGCACATGAAGATTATGCTGTCTCCTAGATCATATTCAGTCAGAAGCTGCTGAGGTGATCCTGGGAATTTCCATGCTCTCCTTGGTCTTCTAGTTTGAAGCAGAGGAGAGTGAAAGGAGTGAATGCTATTTTGTCTGGTTGTGCTTTTAATCTGTCCCAGCTGCTCCTCTGTCTTTACTCCCCACCCCCTCCATCCCCCATCTTCCACAGCCAGATCTCCAATTCTTTTCTCATTTCTGGCTATTCCAGGTTGAAGGTCAAATAGACATTCGTGTTGAGAATGACAGAGAGAGAAGAGAAGGCGGAAGAGGAGCCCTAAAGGGTGACCTCTCTCCATCTCCCTCATACTTTGAAAGTAGGTTTGCCCCACTGAATTCCTATTCTTTTGTTTTTCTCTTTACTCCCACACTTCTATAGAAAGATGCTCTTCATAGCCACAATCTGTTGTGTTACTGAAATGCAGATTAATTTAAAATTCTGCCTGAAACAAAGACCTCACAGCATATCATCTTTTTTTTTTTTTTATTTATACATACAAGCTGGGGTACAGGCCAGAGGCATGGGGCGGCGAGAGCGTTACCAGAGACAGAGCGGGGAGCAGATCAGGCAGATAGACCGAAATAAACCGCTAAGGGGAGCAGTGGGCGAGGCAGGAGAGGTCTGCCGCGCCATGTGGGATTCTCCCCGGCCGGGCGTCGAACTCGCGTCACCGCTGCTGACAGCTCCACAGCGCAGCGCTTAACCGCTGCGCCACCAGGGAGGCCCAGCATATCATCTTTATATATCTTTATCTATCTTTATCCCCAGCCATGCCCCATTTTCAGCAACTTTTTTTTAATTTTAACTTTTCCAGGATGATCTGGGAGCTTATGTATTCTTTCTCACTGTCCACACTGTAAACTTAGAAGCCTTGGGAAACCCTCATAGGATCAAGTGCTTGATTCACAGGGAGGAAGAATGTACAGGATTCTGTTCCCAGGAGACAGAAAAGGAGACTAGTCCTGGTAGAAGTAGGTCTTAGGAGACAGCTGTGAGAGGGAGCAAAGAAATTCACAGGAGCCATTGAGGATCAGTAGGTTTCAGGTACTTTGCTGGGATTTAGCCCTTGTGACTCTAACCTAACCCTGAACATCCGTATTTCTCAAGCTGTCACCTGGCAATTTTGTTAAAATGTGATTTGACTTCAGTAGGTCCGTGTGGGAGCTTGAGAGTAGCTTTTCTAACAAATTCCCAGGTGATGCCTCTGCTTCTTATCCCAGGATCACAACTTTGAGTAGCAAGAAGTGAAATTACCCATCTTTATACAGAAGGAAACAGGATAAGAAGATATTAAAGTTAAGCCTCCTAACTATTTCAGAGTTGATTTATAGGGAATTCTGAATTCATCTATTTCTGCTAGAGTTCTCCTCTCCCCCCTCCTCCCATGCTTGAAGGTTCATAGCAGCTTCATCAGTTTTCTCTGCTATAAATGAACCCACATTACCCTGGGATGAGGTCACATTTTCCAAAGACATGTTTCTAGTCTGCGGCAAAGAGGGAGGGTCTGTCTGAGCAGTTGAGGCCTGGGGAGTGTATCTTGTTAAGACAGTGGAGTCCGGGTAGAGTGTGGACTGGAGACCTTTCCCCAGGCTGAGGAAGTGGGAGAGGCCTAAGCAGCTGCATGTGCTTTTCTAATTCAGTCTCCTAGATTTACAGAAATAGACTCTGCCTGAAATGTTTAAGGTATCTAGTGGCCAGCAGCTGGGAAGAAGTCTCTGTCATTTTTGTTGGTACCCCTAAGCCTGGCTAAAGACTAAATTAAATCACATTATCATCTTTACTTTATTGAAATTATTTTCTCTCTGTATATGATTTTTGAGAGAGAGACTTAATTTCAAATATTCCAAATGAAATGAAAATATTTAAAACTTTCTAAAATTCATTTGAAAAGAATCTAGTTAAAATTACTTAATATTCCGTAGATATTTATTGGGCATCTGCTATGGAGTCTCTGTTTTGAGGGAATAGAGTCGTCAACCCAAGTGTCTAGTTGGAGGACACAGCCATGTAACAAATTTCATTAGTTTGCCAGAAAGAAAAGGGCCACCGTAGAAAACACCACAAACTGTGTAACTTCAACAACAGACATTTGTTTTCTCACAGTTCTGGAGACCAGAAGTTCGGAAGCAAGGTTCCAGCTGATTCACTGTCTGGTGAGGACTCCCTTCCTGGTTTATAAACAACCACCTTCTCAGTGTCCTTACGTGGCCTTTCTTGGATGTCTTCCTCAGGGTGAGAGAAAAGAAAGAGAGAGACAGGAAGTGGGCAGAGAAGAGAGAGAGAGAATGAATATGAGAAAACTCTCTTTGATGTTTCTTATATTAATTCTATGAATGAAGCCCCACCCTTTTGACCTCAGAAAACAGGGTGTTGCTGTTCTTTCTTAGTCACAGAGGAGAAATCTGTAAGTGGGTGCTCTTTTTAGTAGCCAATAGGGAGTATACAGGCTGTATACTTTTCACTTAGAAGTCTCATCATGGCTATTGGAGACAAGATAGAATCCATTTGATTCAATGTCGGTTCCACAATGTTAATTTCAAGTTTTCAAACTTAGTTTTACAGATTTAATATAAGGCCACTCTTTAATAGAAGAAAAATCAATTTGAAAAATTTTTCTGTATTTTTTTAAATTGAGATAGTACTGGTTTATAGTGTTGTATATGACTTAGGGGAATAGGTTCCCACCTCTTCAGATGGATGTTACACCCTTACTGAATAAAGGAAAAGGACTTGGGGAGACCTAAGGAACATGGCAGTTGACTTTCGCACCATATTTCTTCTGGGATCACTCTTGAAGAGTTCTGTTCAGTTTTGGACTAACCATTTAAGAAGGACATTTTTAAAAAAGGGGGATAGGAGTTATTCATGATGGAGATAAGATACTCAGGAGGCACAAACTTCTATAATCTGGGGTCAGGAAATTAAGGCTACCCCTGAGTGTCTTTATATACATGATGCCCCAACAGGGAGAATTCATTTTGAGCTACAAGACTTAGATTAATGGATGAAAGATTCAGGATGATAGAAATTGTACATTCTGAGAAAGATTTTTTTTTTAAAGATTTATTTATTTATGCATACAAGCTGGGGTATAGGCCAGAGGCGTGGGGTGGTGAGAGGGTTCACCAGAGACAGAATGGGGAGCAGAACAGGCAGATTGAAGGAAATACACTGCTGAGGAGCAGTGGGCGAGGCAGGAGAGGTCTGCTGTGCCATGTGGGATTCTTCCCAGCAGGGCCGGGAGTCGAAATCCCGCCGTCGCTGCTGCAGCCAGTTCCACAGTGCAGTGCTTAACTGCTGCGCCAACAGGGAGGCCCCTGAGAAAGGTTTTGAAAGTAGCTAAGACTGTCCATAGATAAATGGGCTATCTTGGGAAGGGATGGGAGTTATGTTGGTCTCTCTGTGGAGGCATTCAAAGATTGAAGATTGAGTCAAGAGGATTTTAGTGTCAAACAACTGGTGATTGAAATTGTCCCCCTCATGGAGAACAACAGTGCTGACCACAGAGAGATTTCAATAAATATTAGTTTAAGTTATTACCTGTGGCACAGCTTTCTTTTTTTAAAAACTTGTCTATTTGTCTGTTCTACACCACCATTTTTCTTTTCTTTTTGATTGTGTCTGTTACCAGAAACATAATTGCCTTTCCTCAGGAACTGTTTTCTAGGGTGGTGGTGGTTGTTTGGGGTTGCAAGATCTGCCTCTTTTTGAAGCATAAATAGAATAAATGGGTGAAGAAAACTTTCAAAATGACATTCCCAGGCTTGAGAAGGGAAAACCTTGTATTCAGAACTTTCCATCCTCCTCCACAGCTAAAATGCCTCCCTTGGCGAAATGCCTTCCTCAGCATTTCTGCTTTGAATGTCCTTTCTTGGGGGATTCTAACCCAGCTGCAAGAATTCACTGTGGGCTAAAACCTGGCAGATTAAGTATTGGGGAGGAAAAGTGATTTGAAAGTAATACTTGTTTTTAAAATGACAAACATGTATTGCAGATTTTTATTATTTTCTGTGTTCTAGTTACATTGCTGGGGATTTTGCAGATCCAAAACAATAAGACAATTGAATTTGGCAAATGGCAAATTTCCTTTGCTTGTTTTAATATTTTAAAAGGAAATAGACTAAGTTTTAACTTTCAAAAATCCGCTCTTTAAATAAAATCTGCAACTTGTATCTTACTTATAAATGAGTTGTCTGGAAGTATAGAAGCTTAAGCAAATTATTTAACCTTTTCCATATTAAATTGTATTGCTTGAGCAAAGACTGAAATGATATTTTTTTGATGTCATAAAATTCTGTCATTTTTTTCCATCCCCCTCCCTTTTTTTTTTATAGAGAAAGGCAGTACTCACCTATCATCATGACTGGTGATTTTTCTTCAGTTTCCTCTTTACTTCTGATCTTTCAAAGTGACCTCTCAGCTGTTAACAGTCTGCTTCCTTCAGAACCTCACCTAAATTACATCAATTGTGATTAAAACATTCACAGCATTCATAACAAATCAAATTACATGATTGTACTGTTACTGATGCCATAGATACTGAATTAATAAGAACTGCATTATCTGCAGTTATGAAACTGGCCACTTAGATTTTGTAGATCAGGAAATTGCTACATATTAATGTCAGTTTCAGAAGGCATTTGACAGTACCCTGTATTATATTCCAGTATTCGTGAACAGCTAGAGAAATATTTTCTGACTGGTATGTGGGTTTGTTACTGCTTGAAATGATTTACCCTGGGTCAAATAGAGAATTAGCATTAAACTAGAGGGAAAGATCTAACAGTTAGCTCAGTTAGCTCTGAGATAACATTATAAGACAACTGAAAAGAGATAACCAGTTTCTTATACAGAAGAGACTGTGATGGAAGGCGATTGATTGAGATCTGGTGGACTTGTGTCCTCCTGTCTTTCCTCACAAATTCCTACATACTTATACTTGTATCCATGAAACTTATGATACTGATTCAAAAGTTTTAGTTAAGTTAATGAGAATCAATGATAAAATATGCCTGCCAGGCAAAAACTAGTGAGATTTAGGACAGTGTCTACAAGCATGTCTGAATTTTTGTGTCCATTTTGGAGTGCTGCCTCTTAATGACATTTACAAATGAGGATAATGGCATGCAATTTGATTCATTCACTTAAGAACTGGAGATATCTTCTCCAAAAGAGAAGACTGTAGGTGTATAATTGTTGCTCTCAAATGTCTGAAGAGTAATCACAGGCAAAAGGGATTATATCACTCATGTTTTTATTCTTCCAAAGTGCAACCCTAGAAGCAGTGGTGAAAGTTATAAGAAAATAGATTATGATTTAGTGTTAGCCAATTTTTTTAAAGATTTATTTATTTATTCATACAAGCTGGGGTACAGGCCAGAGGCGTGGGGCGGCGAGAGGGTTCACCAGAGACAGAGTGAGGAGCAGAACAGGACAGGACAATTGACTGAAATACACTGCTGAGGGGAGCAGCGGGCGAGGTAGTAGAGGTCTGACACACTATGTGGGAATCTCCTCGGCTGGGTGTTGAGCTTGAACTTGCATTGCCACTGCTGACAGCTCCACAGCGCAGCACTTAACCGCTGCTCCACCAGGTAGGCCCAAATTTTGTTTTGACTTAGACCTTTTATAGGACAGAATGAGCTCTTTTGGAAAATAGTGGTTTTCTCCAAACAGATAAATTTCAACTAGAGACTGGACAAACACCTCCGGTTAATTTACATTAGCATTTTTCAAAGCAAACCACTATTCTCACAAAATACTCGATAAGGGCCTCCCTGGTGGCGCAAAAGGTTGAGCGCAGTGCTGTGGAGCTGTCAGAGGCTGTGGCGCCTGTTCGATTCCTGGCCAGGGAGATTCCCACATGGCGTGGTGGACCTCTCCTGCCTCGCCCGCTGCTCTCCTTAGCAGTGTATTTCAGTCTGTCTGCCTGTTCTGCTCCCCGCTCTGTCTCTGGTGAACCCTCTCACTGCCCCACACCTCTGGCCTGCACTCGAGCTTGTGTGCAAAAATAAAAATAAATCTTTAAAAAAAAAGTGCTCCACAACACTAAGTTGACTAGCTTTAAGAGATAGCGTCTTGTATATTGCTCACTTGACTATTCACAGTGTGCATCAGCACCTATTATAGCCTCTGCAAGTCTAATAACAATGATGATAATAATAATAATAATAAATAATAATAATAATAATAATACCTGCTTGGGGCCTCCCTGGTGGAGCAACGGATTAGCGCAGCTCTGTGGAGCTCTAGGCAGCTGCAGTGCGACTTCGATGCCAGGCCGGGAGAATCCCCCATGGGATGGCAGACCTCTTCTGCCTTGGCAGTTGCTCCCCTCAGCAGTGTATTTTGGTCGATATGCCTGTTCTGCCCCCGACTCTGTCTCTGGTGAACCCTCTCACTGCCTTACACCTCTGGCCTGTATCCCGGCTTGTATGCAAAAATAAAAAAAAAAAATCTAAAATAGTAATACCTGCTTAACTTTGTGTAACCTAATGTTTCTCAAATTTACTTAATTCCTAAAAATTTACCACATACTGGAACAAATATGCTTTCAAACACACGCTGGTAAATGAAGCTAAAGGAGGTAGACTGCATGGCTTTGACTCCGTGAAACTTTTCTTTCCATATAGTAACACAGTCTTATATACACACATTGTGTATGTTTATGTGTGTGTGTGTCTGCATGTGTGTGTGTATATGAGAGGGTGGGTTTTAAAACATGTTTATATATCACTGACAATTTTGAGAAGCACTATGCTCATGAAGTTTCATAATTTGATAATTTTATGAATAAATAATCTTTTAAGTATCCCAAGTGCATTAAAAAAACTACAATTCTTAACTTCCCCTTAGAGAGGTCATGAAAACCAAATGTATTCACCACACGTCATCAACTGCTCATCAACAGAAAAGTAAGAATATAACCCCAGAGCTATGTTTTTTTTCCTTTTCCCTTTCCATCTTGCTGTTTAGGCAAAAAGCCAATTTCTTGAAAATGGTGAGGGAGAGCGAGAGAGTACAGGGTTGAACCACAACTTAAACATCTGGTTTTATTTATGTGCAGGCACCATGCACAGGACTTAATTAATGTGCCTGAAAATAACCGTGTGTCCATTGAAGCATTAGATAGGTCAATGCACAAATATTTCTTTTCCTTAAACACTCTGATCCTGTATTCCTTATCACATCTTCAAAGTTTGCTTTGAGTAGGAGTTAAGAACATGCATAGCGGTTTCTTATTCTCTTTGTGTGGCTATTTCTTTTCCTGTAGTTTTCTTTCTAGAAAACTACTACTTTGGCAAGGGTTGAAGACTGAGTCATGGCCGAGCATTTACTCACGTCTTCTGCAATTTGAAGCCAGAGTCTGAATCAAATGCCAATACAGCTATGACAAGGCAGTTCCTTAAATCTTGAAATGCTATTCACACGCACGCACCCACCTGCAAAGCTGTTTTTCTTATTTCTCTGGAAGGCTCTAGGACAGAGAGGGCATGTAGATAAGACACAACAAAGGGGAATCCCTTTCCCATCTTTCATAGAACTTCTTTTAAACTTGTGAATGATAGGATATTGATCGAGAAGAAACATTGCTTCCAGACTATGTTGAAGCTGATTTTCAGCTGTTGTCCCTAAAGTCTAGTCAGACACAGAAAGACTTCAAAGCTGATAATTTGCTCCAAAAGAATGCTTGTTTGACAACTTAATATAAATATAACATACCTGGACACAGCCAAAGAGATGGGAATTAATAGCTCTGAAAAAAAACAGATGTGTCAAGTTTATATTTTAGCACGGGCTGTCTCACACATACTCTCCCTCATATTTACTGATTTCCCAGTCCATTAATAAGTTACCAGGTAAAAATTATCTTTAATAAAATGAAGGAAAGTCTAATTTTCTTAAACTAGCACAAGCTGTTTTTCAAACAATAACTTGAATAATTGTGATTAAAAAGGAAACACAGGGGCCCCCCTGGTGGAGCAACGGGTTAAGTGCAGTGCTGTGAAGCTGTGGGCAGCTGTGGCGCGAGTTCAATGCCTGGCCAGGTTGCTTTCCACATGGCACAGCAGACCTCTCCTGCCTTGCCCGCTGTTCTCCTCAGCAGTATATTTCGGTCGATCCACCTGTTCTGCTCCCCGCTCTGTCTCTGGTGAATCCTTTCACCACCCCACACTTCTGGCCAGTACCCCAGCTTCTATGCATAAATAAATAAATCTTAAAAAAAAAGAAACACAGGGCAATAAATGAGAAGATTTGTGTTGATCAATTACCTTTTTTGTGTCCTATAGCCCTTGAGGCATCTTTCAGGTATGTCCAGAAACTCACTGTGATGACCACTGCTCTAAAATATGAGGAATTAGCAAAACTGTACACATTAGGAGAGATGAAATGATTTCTCTGTGATGAAGTATAAAGCAGTCTGGATCAAGAGCAAAAATTATATAACCTCTTGCTTTTTTTTTTCTTTTTGTAATTTAGGCATAATTTAATTGAGACAACACTGGTTTATAACACTGTATATGATTCATAAATATGTATGTATACCTATTTTTAATGAATATGGCTTAGAATATCTTCTGTTTTCCTCATTGTCATTGCATCATCCCAAACCACACAAACATAAACACATATTTTTAGGACAGATTTCCCAAGAAGCATGTCTTCAGGATCTAGAGTTTTATAAACCACAAATTGCGTGCTCATAGCTGCAGAGGCTTTGGATTTGTAGGTCTTATGGTAGATTCTGCCATCCACATTCAAACAATTAAACTATCTAATAAAGCCTCCTAGGAGAAACTTTCATGCTTTTAGCTTTAGGAACTACTGTAGGTTATTTTTTTTTTCCATACAAAATAGACAGTCATTTTATAGTCACTGTCTCTTCAGTTCAAGACAGTTGTTACTTTTGATTGCCAGAGTGATACCAGTCCTTGAGGAACAAAGATGGAAGGTCTAGCTTATCAATTTATTTGTAATGTCTTTGATTATTTTCTTTTACAAGTTAGATCTTTTTAGTTCCATCCATTTCTTATTGAATCTTTGTTATAAGAAAAATGTTATGAGATGATAAGATGGAATATTACTCAACTATTTTAACAGATTAAAATAGTAACTTTTGGGTCAAAATGGATAGATCATGATTGATTATGCTAAGTGAAGTAAGTCAGAAAGTGAAAGAGTAACTAGATAATTTCACTCATTCGTAGAATATACATAACCAAAGAAATGAAACTGACAAAACATAGAAAAAAATAATAAAATAATCTTAGACTGAAAAATATACTGGTTATCAAAGAGAATAGTGGAGGAGGGAAGTTGGGGTAGGGAAAGGAAGGCAGTAAATAGGATATTAGCACTGTAGTTTTGGTGGATGGTGGATGAGATATGGGCACAGACATATGGAGGTGTGAAGTTATACTACCCAAATTATATAGTTATGTAATTAACTGACAAAGTAATTTTAAGAGGCAGAAAATAAATAAAACTTACTTGAAACATGAAAAATGAATAAGGTAATATATTCTTGTGAAAAAAAAGATAAAAATTCAAATATGTAGAATAAAAATCAGGCTATCCATGTACCATAGTAGAGTGAAAACACATTTCTATGAGAATTCCATTGGATTGATAATTTGTGATTAGAGAGATTGGAAGGATCTGAAACAATTGATAATTAAGTCCTTTCTTGGAATAATGGAGTGGATTTCTTGTGTTGTTTCAAAGGGTATCAAAAGGAATCTAAAGCTAATGAGTATGAATACAGAAGTTCATGGCATATTGGGGAGATGATGAATGGGCTCATATAACTTTGTTCTAGAGAAGAAGCAGAGAAGACCCCTAAGACTGTGATCTTGAAGGTGTCAGAAACCATTATGGATGTGGTGAGCATGTGGCAATCAAAGTATATTTATTGGTAGTAAGGAACAAGAGTGGGATGTGGTCATGTTAGACATGATGGGAGGGAGATTTGTATTCATGTTGAAGGAGGCTGGAACATGAACAGTTGAACATGAAAAATTGTTTGAACTGGTATGAGGATATGCAATTGATATTGAGCTAGTGAAACTGAAACAGGTGATGAAGAGTGAATATGCTGTGGGTGTGAGAAAGTGTATGGGAGGCACAGGCTGGGCCTGTTGATTCTGATGGGTCAAAAACATGGTTGGATCATGTGACAGGGACATAAGTCCTCTTAGACACATGATTGTTAGCTTTAAATAATGCGTATTTGTTTTAAAATGAAAGATATATTTTTGACTATTCTGTGATTAAAATAACTTGAACAGTTTTGACTTTTCTAAAGAATATTATGCATTCAATACCAGAGGATAAAACTTAAGGGATAAAAAAAATACAAAGAAGAAAATGGGACCCATTAGACAATAATGCCCGGTGATAATCATTGATAACTTGATGAGATATCTTTTCCAGTCTTTTGCTTTTTAGTGCTTGTTTCAAAACTGGTGTCACCTTGCCACCTTACACCAGCAAGAATGACACATATTAAAAAAACAGAGAACAATGAATGTTGGCAAGGGTGTGGAGAAAAAGGAACCCTCCTACACTGCTGATGGGAATGCAAACTGGTCCAACCACTATGGAAAGCTGTATGGCTGTTTCTCAAATTGCTAAAAATGGAGCTTCCGTATGACCCAGTAATACCACTTCTGGGAATCTACCCAAAGAACACAAAAACATTAATCCCAAAAGATACATACACCTGTATGTTTATTGCAGCATTATTCACAATAGCTAAGCTATGGAAACAACCCAGATTCCCAAAAATAGATGACTGGATTAAGAAGATGTGGTACATATACCCAATGGAATACTACTCAGCATTCAAAAAAGATAAACACATGCAATTCGCAGCAACATGGATGGAGCTAGAAGGGATCATGGTCAGCGAAATAAGCCAGAAAGAGAAAAATATCGAATGGTTTCACTTTAACAGGAATACAGGATAATGAAATAAGAAAGAGACATTCAGCAAGGGAGGGGGAGAGAAAGAGCTCAGAATGGGGGAGAAAAGAGCACAAGGGACTATGGTGATGGTTCATGGGTGAATCAGTCGTGGGTTATCTATGGGGAATACACAATAATGTAAAAGATAGGAATAAAAACTAAAAAATGATAAAAAAATAAAACTGGTATCACTTTGCTAATATTGTATGTAATCCGGATTTTTCACCTTTAATGTAGCATAAAGTTTTCAATATTTAAAATCTTATTCTATAATACTAATTAGAATGTCATAATAGGGTTTCATGATCCAATTACCAAGCTTTTATTTAATTTATGCTGATACTGAGCATTTCATTAGTATAATCCTTTTTTATAGTTACAAATTTTGAGGAAAATCCCTTTATGTCAATTTATGCATTTATATTTTTTAATCTCCATAAATTCTCATCTGTTTGGATATTTTATTGTAATATTTATTTTTAACTATTTGATATTATTGGTGAACATGAGTGATAAGCTATGACAGCAATAGAATCAAGGCTAGGAGGACCCACACATCCAAAATTTGTGAAGGCTCTTGCACTCTGTTCTTGTCTTTATCATCATCATCTGTCGTAAGTTCATTTGGCCAGAACAATGGAATTAGGTCACATTATACCTGAGTTAACTGTTCCTTTATTCCCCATCATCCATGTAATTAAATTCCATATTGTGTGGTCACAGAAGTGAAGGAATTATGATGAACTTTACCCTTTTAGTGTTTGGCACAAATGATCTTTTTTTCTTATTGTTACTATTATTTATGTATTTTACATTATTGTGTGTTCCCCTTAGGTTTCTCACCACCAATTCACCCGTGAACCGTCACCACAGTCCCCTGTGTTCCTCTCTCCCCCATTTTGAGCCACTATCCTCCCCCTCTCTCACCGAATGTCTCTCTTTTATTTGGTTCCCCTATATTCCTGTTATAAATGAAACCATTCAATATTTTTCTCTTTCCTTTTGGCTTACTTCGCTGAGCATGATCCCTTCTAGCTCTATCCATGTTGCTGTGAATTGCATGTGTTTATCTTTTTTGAATGCTGAATAGTATTCCATTGTGTATATATACCACATCTTCTTGATCCAGTCATCTATTTTTGGGCGTATGGTTTGTTTCCATGTCCTAGCTATTATGAACAGTGGCACAAATGATCTTTAAGATAGAAGTGTAACATCTTGTATCAGTCAAGTTCAACTGGAAAAACAGAACCAGATTACTTATATGTGTGTGTGTGTATACATATTTTATATATGTGAGTGTGTGTGTATATATATGTGTATATATATAAGTATTTCATGCGTAAGTATGTATACATATGCATTTATATATGTCTGTATATATATGTGTAAAGAGATGTAGTGCAAGGGAATGACTTACATGACTGTAGGGACTACATAGACAAGTCTGAACTCTGTTGGACAGCTATCAAAAAAGGCATATACTTGAACTCTTGGCTATGAGTGGGAGTTGCTGTCTACAGAAATATTTTTTTTTTCGGGAAGAAGAAATTATCTTCTGAAGGTTTTTCAAATGATTGAATTAGGCCCACTAAGATTATCTAGGATAATCTCTTATACTTAAAATAAACTGGTTATGAACTTTAAGGGGATCTGTGAAATACCTTCTCAAGGTTTGGAAGTACAGTTCAGAGGAAGAGAATTTAGCTGCAAAATAAGTTCACACGAGCATACAGTTTGTATTTGATTAGAACTCTAGCGTAGCTGACTTGACACATGTAACTGACCATCACACTTCCATAGTTAGTTCTAGGTAGTTCTCATTCATTCATTCAATCATGCATTTATTTTTCTCTCCCCCCCTCCCCTCGCCCTCTTATTTATTATTTATTTATTTGAAGATTTTCTTATTTATGCATACAAGCTGGGGTGCAGGCCAGAGTTGTGAGGTGGTAAGAGGCTTCACCAGAAACAGAATACCTTGAATACCTTCTTCCAAGTCTCTCTTTGACCTTTTTCTGAGTTCTCAGCTCAGAAATGGTGGCTTCTCGTATAGGTAGATCAACTGAAATACCCTGCTGAGGGGAGCAGTGGGTAAGGCAGGAGAGGTCTGCTGTGCCATGTGGGAATCTCCCTAGCCAAGCGTGGACCTTGTACCGCAGCTGAGGACAGCTCCACAGCGCTGCACTTAACCTGTTGTGCCACCAGGGAGGCCCACACTCATATTTAGAATTAGGAGTGAATTTGGGATTATGGGCAAGAATAAAATCTACTAACAGGATGGCTAATTAATGGAAAGCAGAAAATTTGAGTGTTTTTTTTTTTTTTTAATTCAGATGCCTCTTCTTACAATGGCAGCCCTACTTTTCCTCACTGAAGTAAATTTAGAGATCTTAGCTACTAGGAAACACAGATCTAAGTTCAAAGCCCAACTAAATTGATGGTCTCATCATTTAGAAATAAATCTAAACTCCTTACCTTGACTCTAGGTGACCTGGTTCCTGCTTGCTTATTCAACTATACTGGATATATATTATTTGTTTCAGACAAACTAGCACGTCTTTCTTATCCTCAAAGATGCCAAAATGCTTCTCCCAAGAGCCTTTGTACTTCTCTCTTCACCTTGAATACCTTCTTCCAAGTCTCTGACCTTTTTCTGAGTTCTCAGCTCAGAAATGGTGGTTCTCATATAGTTTTTGTGGTCACCCTATCTAAAGGAGAGCCCTCCTTCCCAAATCACTTTATCCCACTATCCAGTTTTAATTTTTATAGTGAGGTTATATCTCTAACAATGTTAGTGATTTAACCATGTTCTTGGTTATAGCTCCATTGTATCTGCATCCTTGCAAATGGAGACTCTTTTGGTCTCCAATAAATCACAATGACAGAGCATACTTAACATTTAGCAGGGGTTTATTCCATATATGTGAAATAAATGAATGATTATCAATTTATTTTCCAGGTAGAATTAATTATTCCTACTTATATGTTCTTTTTGGGGGGGATCCTTCTAACACCACATATTCCTATTATACTCATTTTTATTGTAAGCTACCTTACAGTACTATTTTTGGAAGTTGTATGTTACTTAATCCGTTGATAAATGGTGACTTTTGCAGAATTATTCAAGAGTCCCTGGTGAGCTGTCTCATGCTCCAGTCCTGAATGTAATATAACTTATTAATGTCATGGAATTCTTATTGGGCTTACAAGGGAGGCAAATGTAACAACTGGATTCTGTGTGTGATGCATTCTAGGAAGAGGTATGACAGCTGTACAGGAATTGAGAGACAAGGGAAAAGGGATGTGCCATGGCTGGAATTTTCTATATCATTCCACCATGCTGACTCTCTGCACTGTAAAATTTTTTCCATTTGGCATCTGGTTCAACCAAAACTAATATGTCATGTGTTAGAATTATGCCGTGTGGTGAGAAAGTGGTAAGTAACAAGGATATAATTTCTCCTTATGAATTCTGAAGATATTTGGCTGATGATTTTTAGTTTATTTTGGGATTGGAGTTGAATATCTATTCATTCCTTTGTTTTTGCTTTTATTTTGTTTTTCTCTTTGAAACACTTGTTTGACTCTGCATATATTTTACAGATGTGTAATATGCTAACTAAAAATAGGCTAAAATGTAAACAATTTTCTTTCTGATTTTATACTTATTTGTAAGGTGTTTATTATTACCTAGGAAGCTGAGTAAAGCAAGCTATTTCTGGTGTTTGTTTTGATCTTATTTATCCCTGGAGTTCATCCAGATAACTTTCTGATATTCCTGCTTTAGTAACAAGGACCTGATTTTCAGGCAGATTTGCTTGACAAGTTTTATTTTTGAAAAACTTATGTTTTAACTTACTATGTGGGTATTTAAAAAAAAAAAACCATTTTAAGGACAGATTATAATTTCAAGGTTTGAATGTCATAATTAGCAGATATTTTATAAAAACTGTTGCACTCTATTGTTTTCTTTGATAAGTTGGACATGACTTATGTAGATTATTGACATTAATTGACTTTTTTGATACTAAATAAATGATTGTCCTTTAAGGATTCCTGTATTGGAAATGTACTGCATACATAGAGCTTCACTAGCTCCTTCTCTTAGAATCATAGAAGAATGTCCAATAAGATAGCCAATAGAATCTAACCATAATAGAACTCAAAAGAAATAATTACATTCCCCATTGTTATCAGAGTCATACTTGTGATATATGATTTCTTTTCTGCAGATGTACAGTTTTAGAGGGAGAAATTGTCCACAAATATCATTTGCTGTCATGAAGTCACTCTTGCAAAAAGGGAGTTTTCTGTCTGTATCTCAGTGCACTAAGACCATCTATCTTATCAGCATTATTTAGATTATGAAATAACTCAGTTGACTGGATTTTGTTTCTTTCCAGAAGTTTCTGGTAGCATAGATAAAGGCAGGCAACTATATTTATTTACATCTGTTAACTATTTGGGTGGTTGACCTTAAGCTATACTCAGTAGCTTTGCTAATGTTCATAAGTTCACAAAAGGAATGTCTTCTCTAACTGAACTTGGTTTAGTAATTGTAAACATAAGATAGAAAATGACAAGAGTTTGCAAATGGAAGTATAAATTGCCATATACTTACACAGATTTTGGACCACTTTTGGGCAGGATAAAAATTGTCATCAAATTACTTACCTCCAAGTGACTCAGTGATCATACGGGGGTCCTGAAATGGCTTTGTGTCATCAGTAGCATGTCCTGCTCCTACACCACATGTACACTAAACACAAATCATAATAGTTGAAATAAAAAGTCAGACAGTTCATTTAGTGCTAAGAAATGGGAATGTTTATGTTAGAGGAAAGATAAAATATGAGAATTTGAGAGCTGTCTTTAAATTCTGGAATGACTCTAAGTTACAAAGAAATGAGATGGGATTTCTTTGAAATGACTGAGAATTCAGAACTAGTTCAAAGAGGATGATTCTACAGGGTTAAGCCAAGGACAGTCAAATCTAGTGTGATGAGGTCCCTGGCTGACACATCCCTTTCTTAAGGCCTTGTCATTTATTGAGTATTTACTAAATGTGAAATATTGTTCTAGAAACTAGGAACAGAATATGTGCATACGTTATATCCAGTCAAACCTTAGATAAGCAAGTAGGGGGAATAGACGTTTAATATTTTGCCTAGCACTTGATAAAACTGAGATTCAAAGCCAGGAATCATTGGCATTAAAGTTTATTTTATTTTGTTGTGTTTTTGTATTTTCCTTTTCCATCAAAATGAACTTGCTGATTTAGCAGTCAAAGGAATTTGATTTCCTTATCTTCTTCCTCTTCCTGAAATTGCTTTACTAAAAAGGAAACTGTGGGTATGTTAGAAAGAACATTTTACTGAGAACCAAAAATCTGAGTTTTATATCCTATTCTACTGACCCTCAAGAACTTTGAACAAACCACCAAACCACACCCTATTCATCCCTCAGCTCCAGTGTTCCCATGAGAAGATTCCACTAACTGGCCTCTGCGCTTCCTGTCAACCCAGACACTTTATTACTCTGCACCTCCAGGCACCTCCTCCTAACACTACAAAGGTTTAAGGAAAATGTTGGCTCAGGGTGATTACATTAGTTCTATTATTATTCCTAATTGTGATATATAAACACTAGTCGGATAGAAAAGGAATAGAATAAGACTTGATAGTGGAATCGTATTTTCCTTATAAAGATTAATTCTTTTTTTTTTTTTTTTTTTTTTTTTTTTTTTTTTTATACATACAAGCTGGGGTACAGGCCAGAGGTGTGGGGCGGCGAGAGGGTTCACCAGAGACAGAGCGGGTAGCAGAATAGGCAGATCAGAAATACACTGCTGAGGGGAGCAGCGGGCGAGGCAGGAGAGGTCTGCCGCACCATGTGGGATTCTCCCCGGCCGGGCATCGAACTCGCGTCGCCGCTGCCGACAGCTCCACAGCGCAGCGCTTAACCGCTGCGCCACCGGGGAGGCCCTAAAGATTAATTCTTATATAATGAAATAATGACAGACTCTCCCAGGCTCTCTGATGCCCTCCCTTCCACTAGCATAAAGGACTACTCGTGGGGAGTAAGAGGACACAGAGAATTGGGAATCACCCAAGGCAGATCATCTCTCGCTCATCTCTTTGTGACTCATCATCTCCATTTGGCAGTGGGCTCCACTCAGACTTCTAGATGTTAGAGGAACTGTTTCCTTAATTTTCAGTTTTGCTTTGATTCATAGAAGATAAAAACTGTCTCCAAATCCATGAAGACATAAAATAAGCCTCATATGAGATTTTAGTATAATTAACTAGAAATGAGATAAATGTAATATACCACTTTAATGCATAAGTGTGCATGTGAGTGCTCACACACAGACACACACACACAAACACTTTATTATTTTGTAATAGTAATTATGGAGAAGTAAATTTGGGATTCTCTTGCATTTCATATGTTTCCAGGGTCTTTACTAAACTTATTCTGTCACAATCCTTCACTGATAGGCCATACATTTATCTCTTTTTAATTGCTATATATTTTTTAAAAAGCTATATAAAGTGACTACATCTCATGATTACGTTTCAAATGAAAATATTAATCCACTTTCATTTTTAGCACTAGAACCAATTAGTATTATTTCCTATTTGACTTCCTACCAAAGTATTATTTGGTGAAAAATAAATAGAAGATTCACCAGATTTCTCCAGAATATGAAATTCTAGGAACACATTGTTGTTGCCTCTTATTACTAAGAACAGTCAGCATGCTGGAATCCCATTTTACCACAAAAGAGAACAGTAACTATGCCAAGTATAAAATAAGAACCATTGCCTTGAATTAATTCAGGCCAAAAGGTTTAGAGTAGAGACTGAAAATGATAAGAAGTAGAAAATACAGTATTTCATCCATAGGTTGTTCTGAAGAAAGATGTTACATTAATTTTTAAAATCTTCCCTCCCAAACATAATAATCTCTTACATTGCCACATAACTTTAGAATTTGTAGTTTTCTTTGATATTCTATGAAAATGCCACAATACTGCTGTGAGACAGATGGCCAAGGTAGTTATTTATAAATATATGTTTATTTATCTTATAAGACAATGAGATTTGAAGGATGTCCTATTCCTGACAAAGGGCAAACAGAATAAAAAAATAAAAATTTTTGGAACCATATCATGCAGTTCTTAGTGTTATACTCTTTCTGTTGTCTACACTGCAATTTTATGGACTGGGGGTCAGTTTTTAGTTTTTTTTTTAAAGCATAGAATATGCCAACGACCCTTAATCCCCAACACAGTGAAGAGTCTGAGAGTCCAATATCTTTTAAGTTAGTAATGTATCAGGGGGTCCTTCTTAAGATATAATATGTTTTAAAATAAATTATTTCTCCCCTTCCTGCCACACCTCCTATCGTCAGCCCCCCCACCACTCTGCTACCATTGCATTCAGACAATGGGGGCCAGTTAAGGGTACTTAAAGCAGATAATTTCCAGATGATATTGAAACTTATAGACTTTAATCATTAGGGTATTTCCCCTTGGGAAGTGTAGGGGGGGGGAAAATAGGGTATTCTAAGCTGTGATTAACTAGGTTAGAAAAAAAACTTAAAACTTTCTTTTAAGGTGAGAAATTTCAAAAGGTTGAACTTCCCATGACCATGAATTTTAAGTCCTGTTTACATTTTGCTTTCTATTTAACAATTAAAACTTATCCTTGTGGCCAATAAAGGCAGAATGTCCCCCTCCCTGTCCTTGGGGACATATGAAATCCTATAAAACAATTGGGGAAAATTATTTAAGTTTTGAAATGTTAATGAAGGGCAAACAATGACCAGACCAGATGTTGAGCTATTGACCTAGGTCTTTGGAGCCTTTCAGTTTGCAGAATAGCCATTACTCCCTTAAAGCTTTTGCAAGTCAGGCATGGAAACTTTTAAGTGGGTTTTTACAGAAGTGCTGGTTTCCATTCAGTAATTGCACTAAGTAGAAGCCAACTCTGAGTCTCTCAGGACCTCTTATTGGATTGAGATTTTAAACATTTTGCTGAGTAGGCAGTAAAGTTTTCTTCTCTTCACTCCTACCCTCTTGGGAAAGTGTACTCTTAATGAGCTTAATGGAAACAGGATATGAAAATAATAAATGAATAACTTGTGTTGAGCACAGATTTTAGTGTTTACCTAAACATCACATATCCCGCCACATGGAACTTAATTTATGATTGTTACCAACCAGCTTTGTAAAAGATGCTCAATACATATTGTTTAAATGGGTCATATGTCTGTCAGCTCAGGCTTTGTATATAGTATAATAGAAATTTATTCAGTCTACCTACAAGACCAGTAGTGTTACACAGATAATAAATCAGTTTGTTCCAAGTCATGGGCACTTTGTTTGAGGCCAGCAAACTAAAAATGTGGATGACATAAATCAAAACTATCGCCACTCCTAGAAAGATGCTGCTTTGCATGTTCATAATCATGAAGATGAAAGCAGTGCTTTTGTAGGTGATTGCTATGAATCATTTTAACCTATACATTGTATTTCCTTAGATGACTATTTCAGTTAGAGTCTGTATCTTATGAAAAAATGGTTCACATCATACCTTGACTGATGGAGCAGTCTGATTTCTCAAAATTAGTCTGCAAGTGGCCGATTTAGTAACCATTTAGTTGACATTCTCTCTTCCAAGTCTGGAATAACTCCTTTTTGTACACAGGCTTGTGAACTAAACGAACAACATAATCATATATAGACCCTATGAAATACCATTTAATTGTTTTATCAGAGTACTTTGGTGATGTCCCCATCCCAGGTCATCAGTGTCCTCTGGAATCTGTGCTGTCTATTGTGTAGTGCCCCTGTGATTGATGATCTTCCACATGCCTTTTTGGTAAAATGTAGGGTAAATTTCTATTCTGCCAGTTATCGATGTCATTTTGGAGAGCTGTGAGTTTCATTGAACAGGGTCCTTGATTTACCTCTGAAAACATTTTCAGCAAAGTTTCCCTTTCAGCAGCATGCAGCAAGTGTAGCCCGGAGAGGAAGACGTTTGCGCAGATACAGGCAGGCGAAAGTTACATATTAAAAGGACAGGTTTATTAGGAAAAAGGGGAAAGAAAAGAGAGGCACCTGCAGGCAGTAGAGCTGCCTTGCAGAAAGAAAAGGATTGTGACTAGAAATGCCTGCATAGTCATAGGCGGACAGGAGAGCTGAGTTTTGCCAGTTCAGAAATTGTACTGATATAATGTTCCTTTTGCAAGGGGTTCATCCCTTTGAAGAATTGTTATCTATGATTAAATTAATCACTTCTAGAGCATGACTAGGTTGATCTGTAAGAACCAGTGATTCTCTATGATGGTCCTCAGTCTCTGCCTCCTCACATCTCTTCTGTGCTTCTGATAATTTTCTACAGCACTTTGATACTTTCTATAGCAGTTGTGGCCTGAGGAATTTTCATTTCTATAGCTGGTTTAACAAATATGTTAATCATTTCTATCCCCAAGTTTTTGGTCTTGTGACACCTTCATCCTAAATTTTCTACTCAGACTCCATCAGTTACCACGGACATGGCAACACGCATGGTCAGACATTATATAGAAAATAATTAAAAGGCTGAATATTTCTCTAAGAAATAAACTCATCTAACTACACATCCTGTTCTCATTTTTCAAAAGTCCAATGAGTTTGTGTTCTATTCCTTATTCCAAGGGTGTACAGTATCATTTTATCTACATCATATAAAGGAAATACAGACCACAAATAATGTATTCACTTTATTTATTCCTTACCATTTGTTGAACACCTACAGAATGTTTTAGGCTCCATGGGAAAAACAAGAATGAATGTTTTATTTTCTGTTTTGACAAGGCCAGTATCAAATAACTCAGATAATATCTTCTATTGAGTCTCCCTTCTGTGTGCTCTCATGCCATTTGGAAAATCTTTTGGAAGATTAACTGTCATCTATTTTCCTTTGGAGTTTTATGTATGTTTCTTTTATATCCTTGGCTGACTTAGAACTGCTGGAAGACAGAAACTGTAGTCCTCATCTTTATAGCCCTGCTTTCTAGGACAGACCATAGTACATGCTATGTGCTTAACACATGTTTAAAAAAGTAAATGAATAATCTGATGGTTTTTGCCACTAACAATCTGTATAAGACTTTTAGCTACTTATTTAGTGTCGCTGCGGTCTGTTTCTCATCTGTAAGTGAGGAAATGAGGATAATACATACTTCATATGTATTTACAGCATAAAGTTATATTATCAGAATTAGATGCATAAAATTTTGCAAGCTGTGAAGCACTAAACCAATTTACAAAATCAGCATTTTTAAACATGAATATGTGCTCTCATTTTTCTGTTAGTTGCCATTTAACTATGAATATCTATGGTGTTTAAAGGGATCTGTGGGAGGGGGTAGATTTCTATTAGTAAAGAACTCAGCATCATATGGCCCATAAAATGTTCCTACCTTATAATACTTAGTTGTTTAAAAAAAAAATTAAAATTAAGCTCTAGTGTAGCATTCTAAGCCTGGTATAGTCTTCAAAACTTTTAACCTCTGTCTTGTCTATAAAATGTGAATTATTCTGTCATATGGTTCCATTCAGGATATGAAAAAATATTGTATGTACTTTGGGAAGGAAACATAAGGTATGTTTCTGGCTTGTCTTGAAGAAAAAATAAATGACCTCTGCAGTCATTTCATTCCTGGTTTCAGTGATTACCACATCCTAGAGAAACAACGTTCTTAAGCTACAATGCCAATTTCTATTCTTACTTCATCCCTGGAGTTTTAGCTGGAAAATGAGCTGAAAAAAAAAAATCAACTTTTATTTTAGAGGACTTTTTTTCTTCCTTTGCTACTTGTCTTTTTTTTTTTTTTTAAATTCTGCAGTGAGTTTTCCTTGTTCATGGTAGACTTTTATCTCAGAGGACACTGAAAATAATTGAGATGATGCAGGGCTGTGGTTAGGTTTTAAAGGTGGAGTGGATACTCAAGAGACTGGGAGAGACCTCAGTATCTCTGGTGTCAATGGGTTCTGCATGTTTTACACAGTTAAGCATATTGCTTGCTCATGGTCTCCAGAAGGCTCAGGACCGTGAAGGAATTCCATGTCAGTGCCAGGTCTTAAATGGCTATCTCAATATGTGCAGTGAATGAGCATCTTGTGAAACAGCTTGAGTGTCTTTTTTCTTTCATGGATGGTTAGTCAGGTGTAACCACAAGAGCGGACACAAAACAAACTTGATCATATTCACAAGACCTAGAGAGTCAGCGACCTCTATGAAGGGAGCACATGGAGGCAGAGCTGAGGGAACACACATAGCCAAGGCTGTGGGGAGCCAGAGAAAGTGAGGATGAGTGGGCCTGGGGGAAGTATATGGACAAAGGCCAGAGGGATTTCACTGGTGTGTTTGACCACTCTCATTGGAGGGGAGGAAGAACTTGTGCTGGGGCCAGCCTTATCACACTGGAGCACTTGGGTCCAGGGCCGGTGCGAGTAGCCTGTTTGTGGAATGCTGCAGTAGCAGGAAAATATGAAGTTTTAAAATTTACTATATAACAGGACTATAGGGAGGCCTGGTGGGAGAGAGACAATCAGTGGGGGGTGGGGGGAGGAGGGAGGCGGAGGGAGGGAAGGAAAAGGGCACAAAATGGAATAGAAAAGAACACAAGGGACCATGGAGATGGATCACGGGTGAATTGGTGGTGGGCTACCCAAGGGGAATACAAAATGTAAAAGACATAAATAACAATAAAAATATAAAAAAAAATTCACTATACTGCGAAGTTATCAACTAAAGTTTGCTCTAATTTGCTTTTGAATTTAAGTATACCAACTCCAGTTTAATTTTACTTTTCTTTATTTCCCAAAAGGATAGTTTCTGTCACCAGTATGAACTATTTATTCTCAGGTTTGCTCTTAGATTTTACAGGTATTTGTTATCAATGAAGAAATACAAGTTTAGTACAGATTGAAAAATAGCTGTTATGAAAATTATGTTGGTTTTAACTTTATAATATTATTTGCACCCACATTTTGATGTTCACACTTTCTGGAAATAACTCCTGGAAATAATTTTATTTAAAAAATACTATTTTGTTTACCAAACATCAAATGTCTGCAATATGTGGACACTAAAGAGATGTTTAAAAAAGTTTAGGGCCTCCCTGGTGGTGCAGTGGTTAAGTGCTGCACTGTGGAGCTGTCAGCAGTGACGTGAGTTCGACGCCTGGCTGGGGAGATTTACACATGGCGCAGCAGACCTCTCCTGCCTCGCCCACTGCTCCCCTCAGCAGTGTGTTTCTGTTCATCTGCCTGTTCTGCTCCCCACTCTGTCTCTGGTGAACCCTCTCACTGCCCCACGCCTCTGGCCTATACTCCATCTTGTATGCATAAATAAATAAATCTTTAAAAAAATAAAAATAAAAAAGTTTAGAAGCAGTTTTAAAAAGTTTATCATTTTTAGTATCTTCATTTTTCTTATAAATTGCTTATGATTTGGTTTTATCAAGATGCCTAACCATGGAATCATCATCATTCATATTTTAAATGATTAATATGCATAACTCATTTAAAATAATCTTACTCTTAAAAGCATGCTTATAAAAAACTCTATGAATAAAGCAATATCTTGCAAATAGGATGTATAGATGTGGGGGACTGAGGGAAGAGGGTTGGTGGAGAGTGAAAAAGTCACTCTATTTGTCAAAATCTGAGATCATGGTATCTGTGTTTTTCCTGTAAACTCTATCCATAGGGATGATTCTTCCTTGGGGGTCTCTGGATCTCATAAAATTGTATGCAAAGTTGCATTTATGTGAGCATCTTTCTGGAGAGAAATATAAAGCTTATACTAAATTCTAAAAGTAATAATCCAGTAATATTAAGAAGCACCAATTTAAGGCCTGAAATACATTTTAGAGAAGATTATGTGTTCGGTAGAAGGACCCTAGAATTTGGGTAGAGTCATAAATTATAGTCCTTAGTTCTTTCTTTTCTAGCTGTATGACTTCAGAGAAATTACTCAACTTCCAATGTCTTTATTTCTAAAATGGGCTGATATACCATCCCTTCTGAAATTCTAATGAGATTGGCCATGTGGTTGGTCAGAATAAACAACAAAAGGTATGCAAACAGGGATTATTACTTTTGTCTTAAATTGTTTGGACTTGCATAATCTAATCCATGATACTTTTCTTTGTTGTTTGCTAATTTTATTCAACTGCCAAGTAAACATATCTTTCCTAACTTTTTTTAAAAGATTTATTTATTTATATATACAAGCTGGGGTGCAGGCCAGAGGTGTGGAGCAGTGAGAGGGCTCACCGGAGACAAAGTAGGGAGCAGAACAGGCAGATCGACAGAAATACACTGCTGGGGGGAACAGCGGGCGAGGCAGGAGAGGTCTGCTGCGCCATGTGGAAATCTCCCTGGCTGGGCATCGAACTCAAGCTGCAGCTGTTGACTGCTCCACAGTGCTGTGCTTAATCTGTTGCACCACCAGGGAGGCCCATCTTTCCTATCTTGTCAGTGATGTCCACCTAGTTTTTCAAAGATCAATTATTTACTTCAGAAACTTGTTCTGCCTTTAGATGCCATTGTTTTTCAATGAACCAAAGGAAGTATCCAGTGCACTGTGACTACCGCTTGGTCTTCATCACAGTGGGTGTGGGAGATGACCACCACACTGGGGAAGAGCAGGAGGTGACTCTGGCACATAGTGTATTCTACAGAGTAGACTGGGAAGAGCTAATTTTGTTTTCTTTAGATAAAGGGCAAAGGTGGGTTGAATGAGTGAAACTGAAGAAGAAATAGGAGGGATGTGTTTGATATTAATTTATGAGATAAATTCCCTAATCTTGTCCCCATGCAGTCATTAAGTAAACATATTCTTTCTGAGACTCAATAATACTGTTTTAAAAATGATCTTGCAAGATTATATTAATCATGAAATAATTATATCTGTAGGATGCAGCTAGTCATCTATAAAGTGATTTACCACTTTAAATATTATTATTCATTAAGGAGTAATCGTTTCAACATAATTCCAAAGAACAAAATAATTGGATCACTCCTGTGATGTTCATTCTGTCAGATTTTGACTAATACTGTATTTTATCTAGCCAGAAGTATTTCTAATCTGTCTATATTTGTGATTTACTATTTGTTTGGAAACATAAGACTGTGTGTGTGTGTGTGTGTGTGTGTGTGAGAGAGAGAGAGAGAGAGAGAGAGAGAGAGAGAGAGATGCATCACTGTTAAAAGCAACTTCTCAAATACGAAATGAGAAATGGAATAAAAAGTGTGAAAAAATTTGGGTGAAGAGAGAGTTGTGTGGTAAAAAAGACAAACACTCACTTAATATACTAAAGAACAGCAGAGCTAGGAAGTAAGTGATATTGGCAACTAGGACTTTCAAAAGTATATTTTATTTTGAATGTACAAAGGGGGAATTGAAAAGATGCAGAGGTAAATACAGAAGAGACAGTGATGGCAACAGAATAAAACAATCAGTGGCAAATGTTTCTCCAACTGGCAGATACTTTCTAGTACAGAGACATCTCCATAAAAAGAGGAGGTATCATTTTCCCTGCCCCCACTAAGGGATCAACTGAGAGTCCAGGTGAAGCCTGGGGAAGAGGAAGAAGAAAGAGAAGGAGGGGGAAAGTAGGGAGGAGAAAGCGCTTGCTTCTGTGGCCTGATCTGTGCTCTGATACTACTGGAAAGGAGACATGTGGAGGAGAGACATGTAGAGATGCTTGGAAGAGACACACAGTGAGAGAACCATGGAGAGCCTGACAATGGCAGTTGTTAACATTGCTTTGTACTTTGATTTTGCTGCTTTGGTCCCAGCTGTTTGGGACCTGCTTCAGAACCCTTTTCCCATGGTTCCCCCTCCTAGTGTAATAATAGACTGGTGATAAGCTTTAGAGCTTCAGTGGTTCTTCCTTAGGCTGACTTTGTTTGGCTGGGCATTTACCCACGAGGGAATGGATGATTTTTCATGTCTTATTGGGAAACTATTATCCTTCTGTCTCTAGGCACACTAATCCCATTAAAGTTCTTTCAGAATAAGAGTATGCTTTGTCTTTGTGCACATGGATGGGCGGACCCCTTCAGAGCATGCAAAGTTGAGAGGGTTCCAGGGTGCCTCTTGGTTGCATGCTAACATTTCCAGGAATGCTTCATAGCAATTTACTATGTATGACTTAACCTAAACCATTTAACAATTGGGCACAAACCCTATTTGTATCTCTTGTTCCCTGTCCCTGCTCCAAATCTCATTGCTAATTAGCAGCATATGTTAAAAGAAAAATTCCAGTAAGACATTTCAACATGAGATCTGGGTTTGCTTCAAATCCCCCAAGTTCCCTCAAGCTCAACAGATGGTTCTTGGCCATTTGCCTTTTATTTAAATGGAAATAACTGGGTTATCAATACTAAGTATTCCCTCTTTACTGTTTTTTAGTATAAGTTAAGGCAAAAGGCATGATAACTATCAGCAGAATAGAAATGAAAGGGAAATCTATAGAATCTTTGATGGGTGACAGAGAATTGATGCATAGATGATAGTTATTGGATCAGAATGTTACAGGGCAACCCCAAAGGGAAATGGGATGGCCTGGGTGTGAGTTCTTCTCTGTGCACTTTAAAAAAAAAACACCTCAGAACAAGACCCAAGGGCAGGCACACATGGAAAGGTTAATAAAACATTTATTTACAAGGAAAATGAAAAGGGGAGGTGCACAGAGAGTTGGAGAGAGAAATACAGAGGTTAATTGGTCAATACCTCCTACCAGTAACACTACCTGAGCTGGGACCCCGAGTGCACCCTGAAGGCAGGAAAAACTAAGTCCCCTTCCAGGCCAAAATGTGTTCAGTTTTATACCAAGATTAACTGTTTAACTCCACCCTTAGTTCCCAGCAATCTCCCCTTCAAGAAGTCAGGAGTCATAGCAGAATCATGGTACAATGGGCATTGCAATTCTTGATGCCTGGGATCTCCTTGGCATGGAGTTGGGAGTGGAGTCCATTAAACTTCAGTAGGTGGAGTTCATTCAGGACACACTGTTCCCCCAACACTTTGTCTTTTCAATCATAAATAGCAGAAATGTTAAGAAAATAGATAATTTACTGTCAAGTATGAAAAAAGGACCAAATTAGTCTAGATATTTATATTTTCTCACAGGTTACTCTGATTACCTTTATAATTTCTGATATTAATTTTAAATAAAGACTTAGGTTGTGATTGTTTTAAATAACCAAAGGAAAAATTCTTAATATTACTAGCTCAGTTAAATCACACCTACAAAGAAAGCCAAAGTTTAATATACTGATTTTGGTGATTAAGGTGCTCTTTGTAATCTGGTGACAATCTAATTGTAGGCCTTCTTTCTAGGAAGTATAAGAAAACTTCAAATTCTGACTCTGCAAATTCTAAGTTCTAGTGTACCATGTAGATATTAATGGCCTGCTACTGTTGTCTTGTGTCTTCTGGAGTTTACTTCTTGGAGTTGGGATCTGCTCCCTTGTTTGCCTCTTTTGTTGTTACAAAAACTTTAACACTGGAATTTTATTCTGAATTTCTTGAGGATACATAAGAGAAACTATGTAATTAAAATCTTCATATATTGTCTTAGGACAAAGAATTTAGAATCTCCTTAAAATTCTTAAAGCAATCCATGTATTAAATTAGGTTGTTGAACAGATGAATCATCATTTTTACACCATGTTACAGGATTAACATGACCTGAAAATCATTTTATTCTAGAGAATAAACAATGTGGACCAGGTAATAGTGCCATAAACATTTCTGGAATTTTAGAGACAACCACTTCAGAATAGGATGTGGGAAAGAAGTACATCCTCCATTACTTGGGACATAGGTTTCTGGTACCTCAGCTAATGTCACTTAAATACTTTGTTATTTCCTCAAAGATGGGGAAATTGTCTTAGACATTCTTACATTCTCAGATGTAGCAGCAGATCTGACATTTAATGAATATTCAATAAATGTTTTCAACAAATAAGAGCAAGGCAGAAGTACAAGTTTAATACAAAAAAGGAAGGGAAAAGAGTAGTATGACAAATCTTCCAGTTTTCTCACATGAATAGGTATTGTGGCTTTATTGTAACAAGTTGACTCTCATTATTTTTGATTTACAAAGTGTTATCTCCTCTGCCTTTTCATTTTCCCATGTGAACATTAAAATTATGCAGTCAAATTCTAAGGGAATTTCATTGTTTTTCTAATAGACCTTTTGTATCTCTTTGAGAAATTTTAGTTTTCTTCATGTATCTGTAAATCATAGCTTAAGAAGTGATGTTCATAAGTTTGCCTACTGATTCTGAAATGTTATCTTTTCCCATTACATATTTAGATTGTCTATTAAGGAAATAAGGGGAGACTAAGCAATTTTACATGATTATCTGTTTTTATGCAATTAATTAAATGAACTTTTATTTAAGTATAGTAGTTCTGCAATTTTTTTTGGGGGGGTTTATTCAAATTATGGTAATTTTTGTCTTTTTTTCCTATAATTTTGTCATTTATTTTTTATTTTTTGTGTAGAACTGGGGTATAGTTTATAGGCGCAGGGTGTGAGAGAATTCACCAGAGATAGAATGGAGAGCAGAACAGGTGGGTTTACTGAAATGTACTACTAAGGGGAGCAGCAGGTTAGACAGGAAAGGTCTGCTGTGCCATATGTGGGATAGCTCCCTGGGCAAGGATCAAACTCAGGCTGCAGCAGTGATAGCGCTGAGATTAATCCCTGGGAGGTCCCTTATATCTTGTTTTATTGATCAAATTTTTTAAAAAAGGGTTAAATAATGCTGCAGATAAGAATTTCTCTAATATTTTATCATTAAGTATCATTTTAAGCCAGAAATTATGTTGAATACAAGACACAGAACAGATACTTCCATAGAAAAAGAAATGAAAAGGGAAAGTTATCGATATTTTATCACCTATTAACATTTTCTGTTGTGAGGGACTGACCACTACTTGACATGCAAAATATACAGTTCTCACAAGATAAAATTGTAAAATTAGAGATATTTAAACATAAATATAGATAACAATATGTGGGTGAAAACAACAACAACCCTGCATCTCTCTTCTCTCCTAACATTTCTTTTTGAACAATGAGCAGGAGATTTGAAAAGACATCTCCCTTTATTATAAGGCCTTCATGGTAAATTACATCAATGGTCTCAACTGCTGAGATCACCAGCTTCCATTCATTTATGGAGCGTGCATTAAATTAGATAATAGGTACAAGATGCCAAATTCTTAATAACCACTGAGTAAATATACCTGCCCTCCTACTCCCACTCCAGCCCTTAAGAGATCATCAAATATTTACCTAAGAAACACAGACTGGCACTCTCGGAGTTGGCAGCACTAAAAGAGACCAATAGGCCGTAAATGACTTAGGGAATCAGTGATAATTTCAGGCTTTCTTCTTTTTCTTTTTCTTTTTTTTTTTTTTTTTCCTTTTAAAGGGAAAAGACCCACAAGAGCTACAGACCCTCTCCCCATACCACAGGTTGCCTAGTTGGGGGAAGACAGAGGCCCTTAGGGCAGGTTCAGCCTATCTAGCCCATCTTAATTTCTGGAAATTTCTCCCTTCTGTCTTTTATTCTCCTCTCCCTAGACTTGCTCAGCCCAAGTCCAGGCACATCATCATTTTCTTCTCTTATATTAGCAGAGATATATTTGGGCTTTTAAAGCATAGACTTTGTAAGGAAACTAAGAGAAAACCTAAACAAAATAAAAAGAATAACATGATAATAGAACACAAGGCCTCCATTCTAAGAATCACAGAGATTGAATTAATTGGGAGTATTCATTTAGTGCCAAGCCTTATGCAGGATACTACAAAGATTAAGCCAATACACACGTGGTTAGTCTGAGCTAGGGCTACTCATTGGGGAGTGCACTATCAGAGCATTTCAGCATGGAAACATTTAGCAAAGAATATCCCTCTTAAAATGTATCCACTAGGAAGAAGAATGGAGGATTCTGAACTCAGAGTTTGACAGAGACAGCTCTTCCAACACCTCTCCCCAGTTCTTCCTGTCCTGACTTTCTCTAGGCCCCTTACTGTGTCTTTGAGCTCTTCAGGGTATAGGAGTCAAAAGGAATACTAATCACCTATTTTTGCTTTGGGAAACCTTGGGTGAGAATGACATTCTTTTTTTTTTCTTGCTAAATATGCTAATTGTCCCTTCAGGATGGTGCTAAAATTTATGATTTGTCTCTTTTTGGATGTAGTACTTGATCATAGAAATTGTGGAAATTTTTGAATGGGAACGTGCTTATATAACTGAGGAATAAAATACTTGCCGAGAAGAGAAAGTTACTTTTTTTCAAAAAGGAAATTATGAAAGAAAAAAATTGTTTGGTTTGGATTTGCATATGCTAACAGTGTTGAAAATCTAATTGTTATAAAACTGACAGGTCAAAAAAGGAAGACTGAAAACAAAGTGAAACAGGCCAATTGAATTTCACTTTTTCTGGCTTACAGAATGCCAAAAAATAGAGACAGAGGCAGAGTATTATGATTTTAATGAGCTGCAATCATGAAAGCTACATAAAAAAGGAAATGACTTTTATGCTTCCTGATTATGTTTATTTCTCCACCAGATTAAAATATTTTACAAATGGTGTGAAATCTCTTAAACTACTCAAATGTTGTTTGCTGCTGTATTAATATTTCAGTCCAAATTTCTCATTACTTGGGTGTTGTGTATGCATAGGCTTCCAGTTGTCTGTCATTTGGCATTATCTAATGTTCCATTAGATGAAACACTGGAAAGACTTTAGCCTGATGTAAGGCGCAGATGGTTATTTAGGGTCCTGGAGACTGAGGATTCTCAAGTGACTTCCAGAAAAATCATTTCCCCCTTCTGGATCTTAGGTTTTTTTTTTTTTTATAAAATTGAGGGGCTTGGAGAAATGTACCCCTGAAAGTTCCCTGCAGCAATTCAACCAGCCAGTTTTCACTCCAGCATTTTGAATTCATTGGTTTTACAGACATTGCTTCCTTTTATTTTACATTATTGACCAAGTTCCCCCCCACCCACCCCCCGCCTGCCCCTCGGAAAATGACACCTTAGGAAGAGTTTCTGGAAGGGTAGTTAGACTTCATGCACTTCAGCGGACTTAAAATAATCATGTGTCTGTTGTCGACGCCCAGCCAGACCACGCACAGGGAAAATCACCCCACCCCTGGATGGGCTTCACACCAGAGACCCATACTTAACTGTGACCCTATTTAACTTTGCTGTGTATCTGGGGCTGATCAGACATAGGAGGCTTTCATGAAAGAGGAAAACTTTCACTTTTAAGATGAGACCTGGAGGTCAGGCCTGTTTAGTCATAAAAATGATGCTTATGAAGGAATGTCCTTGAAGGACTCATCGTGGCTTCTTTGAAGTTTCTTATGAATCTATATATAACAATCCACCATGCTGCTTAAATTAAAAAAAAAAAAAGATTGGGTTAAGAAGGTTAAAAGAAGAGGCAAAGTTGGATTTAGAGAAAGTTCTCCCATTCTTTCTGAAAGAAATTATTTTAATTGATTTTACTTTTTCCTCAATCTTTTTGATTTTACATCATCAAGATGAAAGAATTGGACTTTTAATGTGAAATTAAGATAGTATGTCAGATGCTATCTTACATAAGGATGCCTACATGAAACTTTACAATGTTATAAAGCAATGATACTTCAATAAATAATTTCTAAAAATAAAAAAAATTAAAATGATGATACATTTGTGTGTCAAGGCTTAACCTTTATTTCATGCCCAGTGCTGTCAAGATATCTGATACAAGTTTCTTAAGTTACTACCTGTTTTTTTAACAGAAAACTGGTACTGACTACCTTAGCCTGTATGCAGATGGTAGCAAGCACAGCTAAAGGATGATAAACATTGAACTAAGTTGAAAGTTTCTTATTGCAGAAGTAGACCAGTTTCAAACCTTTCTAGTTAAATTCCTCAGACTGTGCCATTTCCTGCTGCAAAGTATGCATGACCATTAGCAGGTATGTGTCCACTGGGGAAAGCATGTTAAATTTCATCCTCTTAATTATCATTTAATATCTTCTGAATGCCTATTGTCATTTCTAAACACTTAAGGGCAAAGAAACCTCACAGTTATTGTCATCATGACCTTGAGAAGATATACTTAAATAGAAATAATTATAAAAACATTAACTGTTGGTATGTGGGTGTATTTATTCTTTTTATGTGATATCACAGATTTTTCTATTTGTTGCTCATATAATCCTATTAGTCAGTAGACTGAGGAGCACCCCAGGACCCCCAAACCTGCCTGCTCTAAATGGGTTCTTCCATACACCGCATAGAGACAAAGCATACTATAGTGCATAAGACATTGAATGGAAAGAATTTTAATAAAATTTGTGTTAAATAGAGAGAAGAGAAAGAATATAGTTAAAATAGTTTCCCCATGAAACACCCAAAGTTATCCATCCTCTTGTGGGTAAATGCCCAAACAGGTTAGCCCAAAACAGGGCATCTGAGGGCTGCAAGCTTACCATTAGTCTAAGGCAACTCCTGGTTGGGCACATAGGAAAGGGGCAGAAAAAGCCACACAAATCTGGAAGGAAAAGATCAAATCAAAACGCAAGTCAAACTAAAGGCTGCCATTTTAACCTCCCCCCATCCCACCCCCCATGGGTCTTTCACCTACATCTCTGTCTTTAACAAGTGTCTTCTTCCATGTTCCCCAAATCACTGGTACAAGTCCAAGGCCTAGAAGCACATCAGTGTGGCTTCTTCACATGACTCCCTGCTCCATATGCTTCTTCCAGGTCTTCTCTTAGTCCTCCATTCTTTTTTTCTTTTTTCCCCAAATCTTTCTTCCAGGCTTTTCTAGCTTGTCCTTACTGCTCAACTCCACCTTTCCTTATGTAAAGTAGGTAACCTGGAACCACCCCTTTCTGTGGATATACACTGTTACAATCCCTTGAGGTGACCAAACTGGGTTTATCATCATTCATATTTCATTGAGTTTATTGAAACTAAGACAATAGCACAGTGCTTTGGCAGAGGTTCTGCACATGGAAGATAGACCTAGGTAATTTGTCTCATTTCTATTCAAAAGTGCCACATCAATGCCACTGGAAATGACTGTGCACATTCTGACATGTATGGCTGCAGGGATAGAGGGACATTCTCATGTATGAATAAATTAATGTCAAGAACCCGTACCATTGAGTATTTGTGCATACTGAGTTCTGAAATCTAAACTTTGCCAGGTATTGTGATTATGAAGTTCTCATATTGTGATTCTGGAATGGAAGGAAATGTTTTCTGTTGTGGCAAAAAAAAAAAAAAAAGCTACATCTTTATTCTAGGGGGAAATGTGGTTTAAAATTACATTTCAGTATCCTTAATCTTCATTTTCTGAAAAGTGTCTGTGTTCACAGACACCAGGAGGGTCGGTACCCCCTTGTGTTACCATCCCATCTGTTTGTCTAATAGCCTTTTTTTTAAACGCCAGTTCAAATAAGTGACTGTATGCAGTCTTCACAGTTATTGAAATTATTGACAATTCTTTTGGCTTTCTCACTGTTTCTTAGTCAAGCTGTTCCAGCTCTTCAGTGTGTGTTTTGGAGAGCGATGAGTATATTTTTACCAGTAGTTTCTTCCCCATAAGTCACAGTGACGGTAAGAATGCCACATCTATTTTCCACAACAGTGTGACCCATTACTATGTATGGAGTTTGTAGCTCTCTGTACTATGGGAAACGATAGAAATATTTACTATGTCTTAAAATAATGAACAATTTAAAGAGAGAAGCACAACGTTCCTAAGTGGCACATGCAGAAATACATCCACTTAAAATTCATTCCCTTTTTTTGCATCTATAAAAATAAAACTAGCAGTATGAAGTGGTAGAGTTAGAAAGACCTGAAATTTTTAACTTATTAAGACCTGATATTCTCATCCGAAAAAATGGGACTTTGAGTGGATATAATGAAGACTAAATATGATAATGAATTTAAAGTGCTTAGCACAATAGTACAGTATGGGGTAACTATTATTATTGTTGCTGTAACTTTGCAGAAATGTAGGGATATCTGTATGCATATCTGTATGCATGGGAGATTAACTGGTGAAAAAATGTGAATAATTACTTCATGATAGACCTCAGTGACTGAGAAAATATCTTAAAAATTAGTATCCTCTTATCAGAAATTATCTTCACTGTGTAAACCAAGACTTTCTTATACCATTTCATTTAATAATTGAGCAGCAGCATGTAAAAACTTTTATAAGAAGATGCACTCATAAGGAATCCTGGAATTGGCTGTTGTATCTTTGCTCACTTGACACTTCTTGAGGAAGATAAACTAAATCCATTCATTTGTTCACATAGGTTAATGTGTCTATATATGTATGGGGGGCATATGTGCCTGTGATATTGGCAAACCTTGTCCAGCATTAAAGTACATTTCTGCCCTCTTGGGGCCAATTTTCACCATTCCAAAGTCCCTAGTAATTTGACTTTTTTCTCGTTGACAAAATCCTTCAAGTCAAAGAGCAAACTCTCTCTAAAGGAAATAGACTGTAAAGAGATAATGTTCATCTGTTTACTTGTGAACTCACTGAGTGATCAGGCCTCCTCTCCCAAGACTAACAAGGACCATAGCATCAGCAGTACTCAGCAGCTCACACCACATGCATAATGCATTGTGGCTTAGGGGTGTGGCTCAGTGGCAAACACATAACTGTACTGTGGCTGGCAGTGAACTTGCTAAAGAGAAATCCAGAGGAGAATTTCTTTTTAAATCCATTTCCCATTATCCAACTTTTCTTTAGGACTTGTTTTGGTTATTGTCAGGAATCAGATATATTCACCTTGCTGTTGCTGGCTTCATAGAGTCAACAAATCATCCCGTGTGTGTTATTTAACCTCTGGAAATAATACCTCTTTTTGAAATATTTTTGGGATGATTCCCAAACTTTTGTAACTTGAGAACCAACAGTAAATTTTTTTTTTTGTTTTTTGTTTTTTGCTTTCCTGAGAGAGAGCAGCTGAGGTGACTTAAATTTGTATTACTAAGTAGAATTTCACTGTTCCAGTCATGGCTTCCTGATTTATGAAGGAAAAAGAAATGACTTTGCCATATGATACACTGCTTCCTTGAACAAAATCCTCTAGGCTGTGGGGAGATCACTCTTGACTGACAGGACAGCTGGAAAGGAAGTAAAGAATACAAGCAAGAAAGAGAAGATAGCAGACTCCCTGTGCAGAGTACTGTCACCCATTTGACTTCAGATCTAAGATAATGATAGTTCATGATAAAAATATTCTTAAAGGAACATATCTCTACTAAAAAGACTCTTTAACCCACATTTTAAGGACACTTTAGATCTCTTTGGAATACCTATGACCAGTGAATTGAAAATCACTAGGAGAAATTCTAAGACAGATTCTAGTTAGCATTAGAAGATATTGGAATGGCCCATGCTATCTAAAGTTGGAATGGGCTAGTTTGGAAGATTGTCCATTTCCTGTCACTGGGGTGATTCAAAAAGAAGGCACAGGATCACTTACAGAATTTTGTAGAGGATTCAAACACCAGAAAAAGGTGATGATTTGACTAGGTTACTCTTTGAAAAAAAAAAGTTTTATTTATGCATACAAGAGCTGGGGTGTAGGCCAGAGGTGTGGGGTAGTGAGAGGATTCACCCGAGACAGAGTGGGGAGCAGAAGAGGCGGATTGACTGAAATACACTGCTGAGGGGAGCAGTGGGAGAGACAGGAGAGGTCTGCTGCACCATGTGGGTTAGCTCCCTGGCTGGGGATTGAACCCATGCTGCAGTAGCTGCTGATAGCTTCATAGTGCTGACTTAACTTCTTGTGCCACCAGGGAGGCCCTCATTGACTAGGTCACTCTTAAGCTCTTTTTGTCCTCTGAAGTTTCAATGGAAAAAAAAACTGGAAAGATACTAAGTTATGATGGATTGATCATTTATAATCTTGGCGTTTTTTTCTCAAATCATATTCTAGATTATGTAATGACATAAAGTAGCATTTTTAAATTAGCATTTATATTATTACTTGCATTATAGATTTGAGGCAATTAAGTTATGATAGATTAGGATTCATCACCTACCAAAATCAGCAAAGTAGGAAACCCCGTCAGTGATCTGTGATGTATATTTCTTTTCTCTTCAGGATAAATAAAAGAGGTAGTGATCAAATTTTTAGGCAGAGGATTGAGAGACAACACAGCACACTAAAGAGCATGGACATTTAGTAGAGACCTATCTTCGTAACTTAGAGACAACTCTAAAGGAAAATATTCAGTCAAGAAATAGAATACAGACACCCCTCTAAATCTACCACATAAGCAAACACACAATCTTCTCCATCCAAACTGTCTCTAATGGTCCACAGTGGACTACTTATCTCCAGCCTTATCCTGTGGGAAGGATTTCAGGCCAAGCAATAAATAGCAATTATTATCTTGTCCAAAGGAGTTCTTCAAGGGTACTTGCTGAACTCTAGCTCATTGTGGGAATATTCAAAAGATTAAAGTAACGAGGGCTCCAATCTGGCCTCTGAAGAATGAACCCAAGGTCAGTGAAGCTAAACCAGAGCCTGAGGATGTAAGCTTTGGAAAGATCAGAAATGTTGGACCCATTCTCAAGTAGATCTATTATCTTGAGGAATAGTTCAGAGTTGTTTAAAAGGGCGTGAGTAAAAATGATAGAGTTTTTCTCATGATGCTAGAACAATGTTATTTTTACAATTTCTTATTGACATGGAAAAAGTCTTCTGGGTTGGGAATGAATTATTTTAGGTGGGGATTAATTATGTTTTAGTGGGTGAAGGCAGTAGGGGAGATCAGACTGAAGCATAATTTTAAATTTTTCATGATTCAGTTTCTAAAATGGATTAGGCTGATTATCCTATCTATGGCTTTCATTCTTGCAATTTATGTAATTTAAATAGGTAAATTTAGCAAACAAGACATTATTTTAAAGATCATCTGGTCAACTTTTTGTTTTGCAGGTGAAGTGGCAGATTTAAAGCTTTTGAGTGGTTTGTTTAAGGTTACTCAGCAATGTGCCAGCAGAGTCTGAACTAGCATCCCTGTCTCTTATGTTTTAGTCTCATGCTTTCCTCATTATCCCAGTGCCTTCTTCCTTACAAGTGTAATAAAGAAGTTCCTGCAGCTCCAAAGACCTCAGGTTAAGGACATGATGCTCTCTACTGAGAAGAGTGGTACATCAGAATGACAAGAGGGCTCCCATGCTAACACCAAGGCCCTCAAGAATGGCAGAGAAGCTACTGAGCCCCTTCAGGAGAAATCTGCTGTGCCATATGTAGGTTAGCTTCCTGGGTGGGTATTGAACTCAGACCTTAGTGGTGATAGCACTGAGACTTAACCAACCCCCTTGGCCACCAAGGAGGCCCCTGTGCCCCTTCTTTTGACTCAAGCCACTAAAGATGTTGCAGGCTCCTGGAGGGTTGGTCTACATTCATTTGATTGCATTTGCAGTGTAAACCTCTCTTCTAGACTAATTTCCTGCTTTGCCCAATCACCAGATTTTGCAGCAATCAATTGGAACATATCTCTAACAAAAACATTTTAGATCTTTGTGGACATGGGATATTTGATAATTTTTGGATTTGTTTATGTAAGTCAGTTAAAGCATTTTGAAATATTACAACTTTTTTTAAAAAATCCACACGTATTTGTAATAGTTCTGTCAACCTTTAGTAAACAAATATTTTTCAGATATTTCAGTCATAGATCCTTTTTTCAAATGAACTTTTTTTATTGAAGTAATATTCCAATCACATATTTTCATATTCAAATCACATATTTTCCTAAAAGATCAGCACAACTTTTATATTCTTTGTGAATCTCTCTCTTTAATTCCTCACCTGTGAGTAGTACATGTGTTTCTCATAAATCAGCTATTTATTTTATTTTGCCATGAAAAATTTTCCCTTGAGTGGACAGTAAATTCCCAGAGGAATTCTTTCTGGTGGAAAATAATATTTTTCCCTTTTTTAAAAAATGAGATCAAATCAGAGATTTACTGATATCTTTACCCACACCAAATTCTTGGTCTCAGTGCAATATTTTATATGCAAAAAATGATGAGGTAATGATTTCATTGACTTTTAATTTTTCTTTTCCTCATAGAGGGTTTTCAAGCCATCAGTGTTTGGCAGCCAGAGCCATTCCATTTAGCCTCTGTTTCTGGAAAAGGTATTTGACAACCCAGCAGCATGCAAGGCCAAGGTTGTTAAAATCATCATTTCCCTAAAGGGTGTCAGCAGTCCTAAGGGGAAATATTTACAAGAAAAATCTGTTTTCTTGTTGAATTTTTCAGATTTTATTTGTCTATTTTTCTCTCCTTACATGTCTCACTCTTGTCCCATTCCACGTGGCAACAAGACACATCCACTTGTCTTTCCACAGCAAATCCATCATTTAGTATCAGAGAGAAGTCTGTGTATTTAAGCAAATGTCTTCAGTTCATCATCATTTTCTAGGAGTTTCTCATTGTTATCATGAGGGATTTTTTTCTTTTGAAAAAATGCTTAAGAGGCTTGGTGCACAGTTCTGTGGTGTGGCCTGAGGTGACCCCGGAGCAAGCTGACCCTCTACCTTTGGGGACTGCATTATGCTGCAGTCTCTTAAATCACATAACATATAACATTTCGTGTGTGTGTGTGTGTGTGTGTGTGTGTGTGTGTGTGTGTGTGTGTGTGTGTAATGAGTATGTATATTATCGGTAACTTGCTTATAGTAGCACATCAAGCACTCTCAGTAAGTGCTTGATGACTGGAAATTATGAACAGAATTTCATCTTACTATTATTGAGACCCCAAGATGTGCCATGGAGGGTTAAGCACCAGGAATAAAGCAACATATCAGAGAGGTAAACTGCTTTCTCTGAGTTGACTTTACCTTCAAAATAAGCGGGAAGTTAGTGCTGTTTTGTGTTTTCTGCAAGGGTGTTAATTTTTGTTTTAGCATGTATAAATTTCTCAAAATTCTTTTGTTTATTGATGAACAACTTTCCCAGGACTGTGCCTGTAGACAAATAGTAGAGACCCCAGACATGTCACTGTGATACAGGAATTTCAGGTTCTCAGGTCTTGTCTCCCAGGCAGGAGTGGACCCCGGGCTGCAGGGGCAGTGCTGAGTCCTGGCCACTAGACCTCCACAGGCTGGTGTCGCACAAATTCGAGGCAGGAACTTGGCTGACGCTCAGGCAAGCAAGTGAAAGGAGGCAAATTTGTTTAGAGAAAGAAAAAGTTGATTAGAGAGAACAGGAACAGAAATAGAGTGGGACTCCCAGACTGATGGAGCCAGGCCAGGGAGGGGCAAGGAAGCTGAAGTGGAGTCTTGTCTCAGGGAATATAGACCTTCTTTCCCTGATTATTCTAAAGCTCTGTCTGTCTCTTTGTGATTGATTAATTCTTGGTGGTCTCACTCACTACCTTAATGTCTCTGTGCCCCAAACTAAGTCTCTGTGTCCCAGCCCTTAACATGCGTTTTTAATCATCCTTGATCCATAATGGTCTGTTGTCCCTGGTCATGGGGTGCTTGATTAGCTCTCTTTGGAATCTGTTGCCCTTATCTTTGGATCTTCTCTTAGTCCTCTTGTTTCCTTATCTCAGAATCTTCTTTAACTCTCCAGGGGTCCCTGCCAGTCCTGTCCTTGAAGCTACCTGATTATCCTAACTTGCCCTGTGTCTCAACTGGATGCTTGTAATTCTGTGAGGGGAAGCTCAGGGCTCTGTCAGAGTATGTAGGATTTGGTTATTCATAGTAGACGCAGCAAAAGAAATGATGTCTGAGCAGATGACCAAAGATGAGTAAGATATAATCAGACAAAATTTGTTAGGATAATTTTCTAAGAAAGAGAATGCCATAAACTCAGAGGGGAAAGAGTAATTGGAACTGAGAAGAAATTCACTGAAATCATGGTATAGAGAGCAACAAGGGATAGTGAGAAGTGAGTCTGGACAGGTAAAGCCATACCAGTCACACCAGAGCTGAGTCAAAGCAAGGAATTTGAACTTTGTCCTCAGACCAGTGGGGAGCCTTTCAACATTTAAATCAGGGAAAAAGATCTGATTTGCATTTAGACATATCTTTCTGGCCCGGGTGTGGTAAATGGATTGAGGGGGAGCATAAGTTTCACAAGAAAGTTCCCCCAAGCTATTTTCCTTTAGGCTTTTAAATGTTATGCAGGCGCGCGCGCGAGTGCACACACACACACACACACACACACACACACACACACTTTCAGAAATTCCCTTGTCTTATTTAAATTACATAAATCAAATTTACTGGTGACATTAGCAGATCTTCTTTCAAGATTAATCCCTTACTTGAAATATTTATTAAGGTAATCATGATAAACCTCAACTTTTGCTTACTTTCTCATTCTACTTCCACTTCTGTTTCTTCATAATACAGGTATACCATGTGTTTGTTTTTGGAGATTAGAAAACAAGATAAAAATTAATATTAGTTAGTTATTAAGTACTAAATTGGGCCCTCTATCTCCTTTGAACACATTTATAACTATTATTAACATTTACTGTATCAAATTTTAGTTATGAATTCATAGTACATAAATGGTTTATATTATAGGGTTTATGCAGTCTGCTTTTTTTTCAAGAGTATATCATAAGCATCTTTTCATGTTTAATTATCCTCAGTCGGTATGTATTCTACCATATGATTATGCTGTGATTTAGTTCATTGCTATTGTTAGAAACTTGACTTTTAATTAGAGTTTTTAGAGAGTCTTAGAAATTCAACTTCACAAATTAAGATGATATTTCTCAGGCAGACTTCTCTTTCACGTTGCAGGTTTTTTCCCATTATTTTTCAGTAACTTTCCAAGATAGTCAAAATAATACCAGAAAAGTGTCTGCCCTTTGGTAGTTTTTTGCATTAAGAAAACTTTTTACTTCAATAAATTAAAAGGGATTGCTTAGAGGAAGAGTCTTGATAAATTTCTTTTTTAGAATAAACCAAAAAGGGAGGTTGAAGTGCCATAAATAGAAATAGATGTACCACTTCATACTCCTAAAAGAAAAGATTCATTTGCCTCGAACTTTCAGTCTTATCTTGAGAAATTATAAAGCAAACCGGGTATTTGGGGGTTTTGTTTGAAACTTTATTTTTGTCTTGGCCTTCTTTGCCACCTCATTTTAATGTCAAAATGGGGCAAACAAAGCCATTTAAAAGTTAAAAGTCAGCTTCTCTGAGATAATAATATCTGCCCAGATTACATAGGATGATGACTTGAGATAACATATGCTAAATTCTAAAATAAAGGGTGGGATACTGTTACTCATTTTAGATGGATATTTATTCTTACAGATCTCAACATCCTCCAGAACAGGAAACCATTACATTAGTAATTGCTGATTAATAAATTCCTGTAGTGACTTTCTCAGCTGGTATGAGTCCTAGGGCAAAGGTTAATGAAAATGCAGATGAATCTCTGGGCCACACTATCTCCAAGTAGAGTCAAGTGAGAAATAGGAGTGCTTTCAAATGAAAAGTATGAATATGGCTAAATTATTCTGTAATAGGATTACATGTTCTGGGTAGAAAGAGGAGAGGTGGCAACTCCCAGATGGAAGGCTATGCTTCCTTTATTGACATGGCTGGGATTTCTCTTTGGTTTAAAATCAGACTTGTTATGTAGTCTTTAAAATATCAATGACTGTAGACTATTAGAAAGGGGATCTTCCAAAACTGGGAAATGCAGCAATCTAGCACTTTATTGGGATGCCCAGTCAACTACTTTTGGAGTATAAGTATATGGCCTGGTTCCAAAATACTCAGGACTCAAGGGCAGTGGAGCCTGATTAGAGGGAGCAACGTATACTGACAGCGACTGCTCAGTGGAATTGAGCTAATGTGACTGCCTCACTCCAGACCTCACTGGTACAACTAAGTCACCTACACATCCCTTCCAATGGAGTGAGATGCTCTGAAAGGGAATTTCAAAAGACTCTAGTCACACCATTGCTCAGAAATTTTCTTGTGCTTCCCCCATTTATGGCACAATGTATGCTCAGGTTGAAAACACCACTCCATTTTGGCCTCAGACTACATTTGCAGTATTCTGAACTACTCTAAACCCCATTCTTTATACTTGGACTGCCAACAAACTAATTCTCACACATGAACAATGATTTCTTTGGTGTATTACCCTGTGATATGCCCTTCCCAGCACCTCAGTCTGTTGAAATCCCATTTATCCTTCAGGGTGTATTACAAATACCCATAGTCATAAAATTTCCGTGAAAACTTTCAAGATCCAATTCCATCTATTTATAAGTGTTGTTTCCCCCTGCTTTGAAACTTCCATTTTTTGTTTGTTTGTTTTATTTCTCTTATGGTCCCCTACTCAATCCTAAATTATAGGTATTTGTCTAAAATCCACCCCACCACCAGATTAGCTACTAAAAAGGCAGGAATTATCTGATTTCACCCCATAATTTCCACCCCCTGAGACCCAACACAAGAACCTAATTAACTATTGATCGAATTACACTGAAAAATGAAGTAGAATAACCAGAGCTTCAAAGATGCTTGCAATGCACAGCTATGGTACCCTGTGCAGAGAAAGTGTGAACTTTGGTCTCTATGTGTGGAAGTTCATAGTGGTAGCTTTTCTTAGTACAGAACAGACATGCAGTTGCTAAACTCTACCACAGTGTGACATTTTAAGGGAAAGGAAGCCAATGTAAACCAACAGTATGTGCAAAGTTCAAATCAGAAACCCAGAACTTTTTTTGAACAACTGAATATAATTTTGCAGTCTATTTGATATGTTTTTCCTAGGCTGTGGTTCAAACCTATCTCCTCATTTGAACACAATCCTACAGTTATCTTCTATTCTCATTAGTGGTCACTTTGCAACTTTAATTTGTCTTATCCTAGGTGGCATGAAGATAGGTACTGTTTCTGAGTTTTGAGTTCTGAGTTTCTGAGTTTTGAAATTATTTATTTTTGGTATAACTTTTTTATGTGCACTTGTTCCAATGGTGCACTCTTCATTTTCCTACTGAATAAGGATAATTGACCATTCAGAAACAATTAAATACAGTAAGAAAATCACTAACTTTGAAATTAGAGATCAGGTGGTGGGGCCTATTATTTCTTTTAAGATCCATGTAACTAACAACATCTCACTCTACATATTTCAGTTTTTTGTATATATTTTAGTTATCCTATTTAGAAAAGCATAATAAAGTAGAAGAGGAAGTCTTACACCAAATGATCTCTAAGGACCATTTCAGTCTTACATTTTGGGATTCTGGTTTCACATAAATAATGATTTTAGAATTAAAGATCTTTAATTAAAGTTCATGCAAGATTGCTATTTTATTTATTATCTATCGCTCTATTTTTCTATCAATAAAATAGAACTAAAAACTGATTAGACATTTGAGCCATAAGATGGTTTTAAGAATCTGAAAAAATGTAGAATGCAGCATCTCATTCATGGAGATTAACTATCGCAGTAGCATATTAAAAATTCTGAAAGTCTTTCTCTAACTAAATATTTTAACCTTTAATATAGTTTATCTTATACTTAATTAACTATTTTTCTAAACCTATTGAACATCCAGGGGAATATATTTTTTAAAATTTAATTTTATTTAATTTACATCCTTTACATTATTGTGTATCCCCCATAAGTTTCCCACAACCAACTCACCCGTGAACCATCACCGTTGTCCCTTGTGCTCTTTTCTCCCCTATTTTCTCCCCTATTTCTCCCCCTTCCCTTAGAATGACTCTTACTGGTGGTTGCCTGTTAGCTTTTGTTTCTGTTATTGATGTGTGTGCTCTTTTCTTCTTCTAACGCAATTCACAGCAACATGGATGGAGCTAGAAGGGATCATGCTCATCAAAATAAGCCAGAAGGAAAAAGAAAAATATCAAATTGTATCACTTGTAGGAGGAATATAAGAGAGCCAAACGAGAAATCAGACAGGGGAATATATTTCTTAACAAGATAAAGGCTAACTACGAACCTGACATGGAACAATGAAAAAGCTCATCTATTGCTTGGTAGGAATGCAAAATGGGCAGCTCTCCCCAGAAGACAGCTTGGTTTCTTACAAAAACAATTTTGCCATAATATCTGACAACATCTTAGTATTTAACTAAAAAAGTTAAAACTTAGAGTTACATCTCTTCAAGAGTAGAAATGGAAACATCTCAGAGATCAAAGATTCCCATGATCCATTTCTGCACAACCTTGTCTTCCATTACTCTGCAAGCTAGACCGTCCCCATGTGTCTGGACAGCCAAATTACTCAACTATGAAATCATCTGGGTCATTCCTGTTTCTCCCTGTTTGTGCTATTCTGCATCTGAAGACTTCCACACAGTTTCTGCTCTGTAAGACCCCGGCTAGTCCCACCTCCTTCCCTAAACCTTCCCTAAACCTTCCAGGTCACTGAAAGACCTGGAAAAAGTAAGACCTTTCCTAAACCTTCCTGGTCGCTGCACTTTCAGATTTCTGTCATTGTACAGCACAGTGTTGTCTATTCCCCGCTCTCTTTCCCCTCAACTTCTGTAGAACTTTAGTCCCTGATAGTCTGCATGTGTCTGTCTACTTTACCTACTAGACTATTTAATAAAAGGTCAAGCATTGTATTTCACTTACTTTATATCTTCAGAGAATTTCCATTACAGCTCTTTTTATAACAGAATTAATCAGCAAACACTGTTACACGAACCAGATACGCACAGACACACCTCTTCTAAACAACAGGGATTGAAATCCCAAATGTGTGTTTGTTAATGTTTTAATAAAATTGTAGATTCTAACCATTGTCCTGACACTAATTTTCTCTGCAAATCCTTTCTCCCTGTGAAATAGAGGAGTAGGACTATATGATTCAAAAGATCTTTCTAACCCTAATTACTTATGGTAAATCAAAGCTAGGATGCATCAGACCTTAGCCAAGTGCCACAGTAGAACAGAATTGATGCTACTTGACATGTTTAGTAAGTAGGTGGATGTTCTCCAAACTTTAACCTTCTCAGAAATTCAGATGGACAGGAACTTCTTTCCAGTACAGTCTGTTGGATGAGGCACAGAGAAAATGTTTGGGTTTATACTTAACCTATATGTATGGCAAGGATATTTAATTTACAATACAGCCTGAAGGTTATTGCTATGGCTTAATGCTTTAAAAAAAAAAGTGCAGGTGTGATGCCAGAAGAGTTTATGAAACACTGAAAGAACTCTGTGATCAAAACCCATCTCTTTAATAAGACCACGTGGTCTGTCAGTTTAGAAACACCCATTAGTCAGCTTGATGAGCTAAAGACCTAAAGGAACCATCGTTTCTTCTTGAACTCCCCTCTCAGAGGAGTCTTTGGAATGAAACTCCCTCTGGCTTACAGCCATGTACGTTCCTTCACATGAGCTGAAGTAAAGATTTTGAAGTATGTTTTGAAGTAAATTTCCCTACTCCATATGAGCAAGAGAGAATTTGTAGTCTCAGAAGTACATGGCATATTTTGACCAAAAAAGTACAGATGGGAAGGCTTTTGATTTTCTTGTTTGCTTTTCTTATATTCCTCACAGTGGAATGGTTTGGGTGTAATGTTAAATTTGTTTTACAAACACAAAATGGAAGGGAGATAAGGATGTTAGAAATTGTAATGTCAGCATTTTCTTATAAGCTTACAAAAGCCTAAAGATCTCCCTAAATTATTGATTTTATCAGGCTATCTCCAATGTTACCCTAGCAATGTTACAATTTTTAATAAAGTGAGGTACAATTTATCACTTCTTTTCCCTGACTCTCATGCCTCCATTGATAATGCACTGAGGACTCATGGTGATTTTGAGAGAACCAGCAAATAACCCTAAACTTTAATACTCAACCCTATGCTTTCTTACCTATGACAAACATTTTATGCCTGTTACTTTGTTATTTCATAAAACAATGGTAGAAGCACATAAAAAAATTTTTATTTTTTTTTCTTCATTTTCTCAAAAGCAGAAAAATCAATCCCAGGTCATATCAAGCAATCTCACTGTTGATTTTTAAAGGCTATCTTAAAAGCAGAAGCTGCAGATTCACAGTTAATTGCCATTTTGCAATCCTAGTTGACAAATAAATTCAAATTATTGCAACTTTGTGCAATTTTGGAGAAAGAAATGCAATCTGACTGCTGATGGCTGCAGAGATAGAACTGTAGTTGTGAGCAATTAGCGAGCTGACTGTTGACCCTGGAGAAGAGATGGCCAGCTAGAACTTTTTAATGGGTCACTAGGGAAAGACAACATTCATCTCCATTTATCATAATGAAAACCAGGCAGAAGCAAAGCATGAGTGAATAGTTAGAACCACAAAGTTTATTTTTTTTTTAACTATAAAGTTTATAAAGGTCAACTCAGTCTGTCCCAGAACTAGCTTCTACACACTGCTCTGGCACAGTGTATCCTAATGAGCCCTCATCAATAATGCTCAACTCTTTCTGCACTGGGCCTGATCTGAAGTAGAGGTTCATCTTCCAACTTTTTGAAGAACTTCACTCCCCTTTTGAGTAGATATATAGTAAATGGCTTTTTTAATTTTTATTGGTAGTATTATAGTTTGCATACTAGATAATATACCAGGATAAATACTTGTTATTGTAATAACTGCCTCATAAATAAGATCAAGACCACCAATATGGGGATCACAAAATTGAGGAATACAGTTCTGAGTTTCCAAAGACACTGTACTTATTTTTCAAAATCAGACACGATTAGGATTCTTTACACTTTAAAGTGATGACTACTATAACAGTCATGAGACGCTAGCAAAATGGAATATGAAATGAGCGATGTCTGCCATCCAAAAATTTATTTGAACAGGATTAAAGCTGTGTTTCCAGAAACAGTAGCAGGAAGCTAATGTCAGAGAGGTCTTGGCTCAAACCTTCTTTTCGGTAACCATTAGTCATCCTCTGACACCTCAAGGGAGAGAGCTGGACACACTGCAGAGGTTAAGATGCCTGACCCATAGTTCAGTTTTACCTCGTCCTAACATTTAGTAACATACCAATTAATGATGCCCATTAATTTCATTGGATCTTTGGAAGATCTGACTTGAACACTTTCCAACACTTTAGTAGTGCTCTCTCCTCCCTGCAGGGAAGGCATCTAAGTCTCAGCTATTCTTGGGTTAGGAAGTTACACAAATACAGACAATGACTTGAGGGATTTTGTCCAATTAAGCAAGCACTTATCTTTGGCTAGTACTTTGATTTTTTAAATTATTATTGTTATTTCCAAAAGAGATCAAGGACTTTTTATAAAAAATAGTCTCTAGTCCAAAATAGCGTGTCTAAAAGTGCTGCTCCTTCACTTTAGTGTTTTTCTTACACTGAAAGATGACTTTTATTTAGATAAGAAACTGTCTAGCAAATTTAACTGATTGATAGAATCTGATGTTCCACTGAGCTCATAATGGTATCCTCGTTTGACAGTCCCTGGTCACCACTGTTGTTTAACCTTTAGTTGTAAACATCAATTTAAAACTTTATACTAGAGTGTTTAGAAAGAGCAGGAACCTATTAATCAGGCTCAGGAACATAAGTAATTGAAGGAAGAGCAGAAACAGAAAAGGAAAGGAAAGTGCTTTCAAAATACATAGTATTCCTTTCCAACATCACAGAGAAAATCTTACTTTTTAGAAATGTCATTTCCCATCTAATCCTTACTGAATAGCATTTTGAAAGCTGTAAATATTTACTTATAACCTTGTCTACATTTCAGACTACCATTCCATGAATAAAAAGATAAGTTCATTTTCAACATTTGCATGAATGTCTAACTTAGTGGCTTAATGTGTCTTTAAAGCTAGAGATTTCTAAATTTTCTACATTGAGATGATTTAATAACTAGATGTATTTAATAACTAGAAATTGCCCTTAAAACAGAAGTTTATCTTTTGAATAAATTGTAACTTTTCTGTATCCAAAAGAACTTCAAGTTACCTTGCTAAAGTGATTATTTGTATAATTTAATTTTGACCTAGAAACAAAAACTCAAAGAAAAAAGGAAATATAACATCTCCAGTTTGATATTCTAGAAAGCAAGTATTATATAGTTACTCTATATGAAAATAAAGTTTAGTTCTGAGCTTTCTAGTAGTCAAGGCAAAAAAAGCATAGTATGTTGTCCTCAATATCTAGTAAAATTAATTTTGTAAATTTTAAAAGAAAAGTAATTATTTCCTGTAACTGAATTCTGAAAATAATTCGAAAAATGGTTTTTATCACAAGTTACATTTACAACATAAAATATGGTTACATGACCAGAAATGTTGAAATAAAATGCAAATATTTTTTGAATCTCTAAATATCTGATTCCATAATGTTTAAGATTTTCCTAAAGTAAGATTGAATTCTCATCATTTAAAGCCTTATATTTATATTTGAAACACTAGAAGTTACAAGATTTTTTTTTATTGTTATTTATGTCTTTTACATTTTGTATTCCCCTTGAGCAGCCCACCACCAATTCACCCGTGATCCATCTCCATGGTCCCCTGTATTCTCCTCTCTTCCATTTTGTGCCCTTATCCTCCCCTCCCCCCCCCCAACCACTGAGTGTCTCTCTCCGACCCGGCCTCCCTATAGTCCTGTTATAAGTGAAACCATTCGATTTTTTTCTCTTTCTTTCTGGCTTATTTCACTGAGTATGATTCCCTCTAATTCCATCCATGTCGCTGCAAATTGCATGTGTTTATCTTCTTTCCAAAAAAAAAAAAAAAAAATCAAAGTTACAAGATTTTGTTTAATTCAGTAGCTCAAATAAACTGCTTCCAAATATTATTTCAAATTTGATGGCTCTTTAAGAGTATTCTTTTAATATGTTGCTCAGTTTTTTAAGAAATTTATTTATTTAATTGGTTTTTGAAGGAAGATTAACTGTGACTAGGCAAAAATTTGAGGTGAATTGTAGACTTTACAAAGTTTTGATGTAAAAAATGGTTGGTGTCACCATTGTTTAAATAAACCAAAAGTTACTATATAAAAAGGAAGACTGAAGATTTTACCCATGAATATTTAATGTTCAGCATGGTGTACATGCTGTAATCTGGAAACTTCCTTTTTCTCCAGCTAGTGTGTTTATGTAGCTAACTAAAATTTAAGAGTTCTGCTGTGGCTTAGAAATAGGATGTCTTCAGTGTCAACTTACATGCTTGACAGGCGGTAAGAAACTTTGCATGGGTTAAAAATTCTCTCCACTTGCTCTTTTGTGAAATTTAAGTAGAGCCAATTTAAGTAGAGCACTTGCACTTAGAGTAACATTAAAAATCTTCACCAAAATCTATAAGTGATCTCAGCTTCAGCTTCTCAGATCTTTCTTTAGTCTCTGCTCTGCTTTTAAAATAAAGCAAGAAGTTTTTACTTCAGTGTCCTTTCACTTTACTTTCCTTTGCTTAGAATGCACTTCCTCCTGATTTGCTCATGACTGGTTTCGCAATATTTAGATCTCAGCTCAAAAATCCCGTTGTAGAGCAGTCATACTGATTTATCCAATGGAGTCTTCCTTTCAGTCCGACCCCAGCCAGGTCTGATAGTATTTCTTGTTAATACATTTTTATGGCATTTAGCACAATCTAAAAATATTATAATTATTGATTTATTTACTTAAGACTTGTCTTCTTAGATGAGACTGGAAACAGAAAACTATCTTAGCCACATGGGTATTCTCATTGACTATCAGTGTCTGGCAGAGATTCAGTGCAAAATAAATATTTGCTGCTAAAGTAAATGAATCGTAAACTATTTGGATATGACTAGAGTACTGGATCTACATGTGTTTTGGTGAAACTGGGGAGAGGTCAGTTATAAAACTTGTGTAAGTTCTTCTAGAACTCTTCTGGGATATATGCATAATGGCAGAGAGGAGGAAGTTATGCTAGAAAAATGGGGCAGAGCTAATGTTTTTTTAGTAGTCCATACGTATTCTTGAAATGTGCCTTTATTATTAGCTATGGAAAAACGTGTGTGTCAGAGACTCAATCAATTTGCCAGTTCAAGGACAAAGTAACTTCTGAATGTGAGGAGAGTGTTCAGTAACATTCATTTCCATTTCCACACAGCATGACATTCACATACCATTGTGCTTCTGTACTGGCAGAAGAAAGTGTTTGCTTTGCTTCTTCACAGTCTGAAATGACCAAGTGCTTCCTTAAGACATTTTCTTTCTAGTATTTCTCTATCTTGGTAGACCAGTGGCCTCCATGAAAAGTTTGATATTATCTTGTTATCAAAAGTCATTCACTTTTCCTCAGATTCTTTTTATTTTGCAATTTATTTTACTAATGTTTAGTTACCCTTACTTTAGAGTTACAGTCCTCTCTGATTTATTTTATTTTGCTTTTAAAGTGAATCCAGTTTGGAACCTTTAAATGCAGGTTGCTTTTGTGGATGTTTGTTTCAGTGGGGGCAATGGGTAAATCCTTAATTCAACATAATACTTACAAGACCTTGTCAAAATCTCCATTCAATGTTACGACTTTATATGTAGCATATACATGTTCACTTTTTGCCTTTTCCTACCACTTCAGATGTGTGTATTTAATTTCTAAATTGCAGCGCAAAGACAAACTTCCAATTAAAATAATAACCTATTTTATAGGCCCTGGCAGCCAAGTCTAGTTTCCTGAACTGGTTCACAGTAATTTAAAAACCATGACCTGTTCACGAATAAGGTTCATGGTTTAACCTTAAGTCATGGAATCTTCTTTATATTTGTATTTGGAAAGATAGCATTTTGTTTTATGCTGGATTATAAAATGGGAAAAGCACTAAGCAATAAAAACATTGTGGTCAAATTAAAGGAACATAACTAGTTGTTAACCTTGGCTGACAGTTTTTAGGATCTCCTGAATCTCATTAACTGATGATAACCAGTGTGGGAAGCTCAGTGCAAAGGATGACTTCAGAATTATTAATCAGCTTACATTCCCATATCTTGTAGCTTGTGAAACACACTCACAAAATAAGACTTGATTTGTGTGTAAAATATTTACTCATTAAAAGTTTTATTTCTATCTTTTTAGACATATCACAGATACTATTTAATGAGAAATAGGTAGAAACCAAAAATTAAGTCCTATGGTCCCTACCTTCAGAGGGATCTATTAGGAGAAGCAAATATGTTCAGGTAGATAAAATGTAAGTCAGGGTATAAAAAAATGCCAGCAGAAAAATAGGGATAAGATGATATTGCACTGCTTAAGAATAGTTATGAATTTGAGAATGGATCTGTTAGAGGAGGTGGGATTTCAGATTAGTCTTATAAGATATGTTAGATTTCAATAAGAAAAGCTTGAGGGACAGGGGTTCTCCAGGTCAGTGGAACGCCCTAAGCAAGGGTATGAAGTAGGAAAGTGAACACCATAAATGTTTATGTTCTGTCAGCTTCAACATCCAGTTCTGTAAAACCAGTATGTCAGTGCTAATCTGCTTTACTCATAACTTAAAGTTTGACTTTTAACTGGAATCAATTTCCACCAACTTACAATAGCCTCATAAATTATGTGTTCATGAGATTTATAGACTATACCTTTCATTAATGAAAGCACATTTTTATATCCTTGAAATTGATGGATCATTTATAAAATGTACTCTATTTTGGGGGTGGGAGCTTTGGTGACTTTTGAAGCATGTTCATAAATGTTGTGTAGTTAAATCTTTTCATAATCCTATGTAATAGGTGATGATGGGGATTTTTTTTTTTTTTGGTGATAATGGGATTTTTATGAGCATTTTTTCTTAAAAAAATAACGGAGTCACAAATGTTTAAGTGAATTTTTCCAAGTTCTGAAAGATAGAAAGTATAGGCACACACCCTAATTAAAACCTATTTTTCCCTTAAATATCTATGTATTTGTCACTATGAAAATGTCTGTACAATTTGTATTCATCTGTGTTGGTGTGTGAGAAATAGAGTAATTTGAGCTATAAAAAGAAACTGTATCTAAAATATTAGTGATTTTTGACATTCAAAAATCATTCTGGGATCACAGAATTAGGAACAAAAGTAAAAGTCACAAAGAGAGTTCATTTCAGTCAGGATTTAGTGGAATGTGCATGTGCCAAAAAAGGGCAAAAGATAAGATCTTCCCATTACTAAACAAAGTTAAAGATACCAGATCTTAAAATAAGACAGTTCTGTCTTGAGGGTCAAGATTCTGTATCTATCACAGATGAGAGTGATTAGGACTGGGGAAACTTCTGTCTCTTTCCAATTCATACTAATCCTTAAGTGGGCAGATGCAGTTGAAGTTTACATACCATTTTGTGATTTTTATATTTACTTGTTCAATAATAATAGTCTTCATTTCTTTCTACTTCAAAATATATCAAACATACTTGAATTTCACCCTGAAAAATCCACTAATGTGAATACCCATTTTTCTGATATGGAGTAAATGGATCAGATTGTAAGCATTCTCCATGAGTAAAGCATATGGCAAATGTCTTAAATTGGGTAAATTTGCCTCCATTTTTCCCCCAAAAATGCATCATTGTGTGTTACAGGGAGAGCTGTATTAAGCAGTTTAGGAGAAGATTTATAATTTTGGTGTGGTAGTTATTAAGAATTCTTCCTTTTGTATCAGAATCAAATTTGAAAATTTGAAATCAAGTAGGAGTGTGGTAGTCTTTCATGTTCTGCACTGAGCATCTTATCTGCACTGCAATAATTTACTTCTTTCAACTTTGCATTCTTTACTTCCTAAAACCTGAGAACAAATTTGGCAGAGTTGGAGGTATACCTAATTCCATCCTTTGGAAAAGCATATGTTTGTGTATGCAACCACTGTCGTGATTAAAGACAAAGTGAACAGAAAGAAAAGAAATGGAAAATAAAGGACAGAAATGTTGAAAGTGTGAATTAAAGGTAAAGAGCATTGGCAACATTTTGTTTTGATCAATCATCAAACAAACAGAAGCATATAAATTAATTTTCCCTGAAAACACAGATGGCTTAGGAAAAACAAGGAAGCGATTTAACTCAGAACAAAGCATATCACTTTAAAAACTGTTTCTTTAACCTCCTGCCTTCTAATATAGAGATTGAGTATAGTGAATGTCAACTGGAACCCGGCCTTGCCACTTTCAAGCTGTGAGATCTTAGACAGAGCCTGGTTTAGAAATGTTTGCCTTCATATGGTCCCTTATTCCCCCACAGCTTAACCACCTGGAAAAGGCAGCAGAAGCAGCCCACACATTTTTTATGGCCAACCCTGAGCACATGGAAATGCAGCAGGACATCGAGAATTACAGAACAATGGCAGGTGTTGAAGCATTCCACTTGATAGATCGAGAAGCCAAACCACACTTGGTGAGCTCTGGGGACCCCTGCAAGGATCTCATGGAGATAAGTGCTCCTAAGTTTCATTTGACTCAAAGAAGATTGAGTCTATGAATGGATATCTCAAATTTATTCCCAGTTTCAAATACGGAAATAAGTTTGTACTCTCAGATTTCGTAAAAGAAATTATCAAGTTTGGAAAAAATTAGAAGTGAAAGTTAATTTAGAATATCAGTATGCTACAGTAAAATGTAGAACATGATATAAATATCTGTAACCTCTGACTCTCAGCTCCCCTACCAACAGCCTAATTGTACATCCAGGAATTGAAGCCAATGTGCATTGCCCAGGGTCACACTCTGGTTCCTCATCTCCTTGCCTGTAGTCCAGTGTTTTTTCCATTGTGTTTATGCTTTTCAAATTCTGTTTTTTTTTTAAACTCACATAATTATTTGTTTAAATGAAATTTTACTTGAGATTGCAATGTTGCAAGGACTTCTCTTTCAATTGGAGTAATCATTTTTCTCAATGTGTGGTCTCTAAAATTGCAGAAAAGGGTCAAAGGGAAGATATTAGATGAAAGCCTTTCTTTTTTTTAATTGGGCCAGGACTTGATCTGGATGTCACTTCCACCCATATCAGTCTTCCGGCACTTGTTGCGTCACCTACCTGCATTGAAAGGAGCTAGAAAACACAATATTGAGTGTGCTCAGGAAGAAAATGAAACTAATTGATGCCGTAAAAATTGACTTACCAGTAAATCCTTTCTCATTTACAATTAGATGAAACCAGAGCAGTTACACTTTATCTCCTCTACTTTATCCCTCTACAATTTGAGTGTCATACCCCACCTACCTGAAGAATCCTGAGTCTGCCTGTATCTTGCAATTGAAGTGCCACTTGGGTGCTTTTTGGAGGAAAAAAAAGTATGTTTCTTTGCAGGAGAGTTACAGTGCAGGAGTCAAACATTATGAGGCTGATGATTTTGAGCTGGCAATCAAGTACTTCGAACAGGCTTTAAGAGAATATTTCAATGAAGAAATGGAGTGTCGAATCCTCTGTGAGGGGCCTCGGAGATTTGAAGAGTACGAATATTTAAGGTATAAAGCTGGTCTCTATGAAGCCATTGCAGGTAAAGATTATTTTCCACCTTTATTTATTTCCCTATTATAGAAATAGTTCATGTGAACTGTACAAGTATCCCAAAATCATAGAACTATATATTGTAAAAAATAAAAGATTTGTATCTATCTACCCCATCTTATCTGACATACATAAATTTACCTATTTTAAATTTTGATATCTCTGTCCCCACACTTTCCCAGATACATATATAAATATTTATGTATTTATAATTGCTATTTCATTATTTGTAAGATTAGGTGATACTATAAATACTAATTTCTAGCATATTTTTGCTTTATTTTATGCTTAGCAATATATTGTGGACTTCTTGTCATGTAAGTACATGTATATCCATTTTGTTATTTGCATAATGTTCCATTTTATGGGGACAACATAATTTATTGACTTAGTCTTTATGGATGTATATTACAGAACTTTTTTTATTATTATAAATAGTATAGTAGTGAACTCTTTTTGTAGTCTCAACTACTTAAAATAGTATTACATAAGGAAATTTAATATACTAAAAAATGGAATTTTAAATCATAAATAAAGTGCATTATATACTAATTAGGGAGATTGGCTAGTCAAGCATTATGGTGGGAAGTGATTTCTCTGCTCCATATGAAAAAAAACACAGAAATCTATTTATAACAACATCAGAAGGGTAAAAAAATTAAAACTGTTAGAAGAATATGCTGGCCAATATTCGTGTAATCATGTAAGAGGAAAAGCTCTTCTTAGCATGACAAAGGATAAAAAAATGAAGAGATAGTCTTGATAGTTAATCTTTTAATATTTAAATGGGGTCTATAACTCATAATCTATAAGTAATAATCATCATAAGTAATAATGATGTATTTTTTTATGATAGTGGAGTTATTTGCCTGCATTGTGAGCACTGCTCATTTCAGTACCAGTTTCATCGCTGTTCCACATTTCAATTACTCTCTGTATACTACTTTGAGAATGGGCAGACTTTACTTTTTTCATACTTAGTATCTTGTGAGACATCTGCCCTGCCTACACCCCTAAATTCACCTCGACACTAGCCTCTAACACTGGCCATTAAACAGCGCTGGCAAATAACCTAGATCTGGTTTAGGAAAATTGACAGTTTCCTGCAGTTGACATTTAGTGATTTGCTTGAGTTACCATACAATAGACTGCCAGTTGCTGAAAAACAGTAGAATTCTCCTCACTTAGATCCTTCAGTACCTAACACACTACCTACCATCACCATATCTCCACATTCATTAAAGAAGGGTGATTTTAAAAAGTCTCAGTCACTCAAGTTCAAAACAAATACTATATGTTAATGGAACACAGTAAGTTCTCTCAGTGATTTTGTATATCCAGCTTATTAAGAGAAAGAACTTTTTTAAAGTATCCGCATGTGTTTTCAATCTCAAATGCATTAAAAACATACCAATTGTACAGTACCATTTGATATAAAAGGAGGTAAGGTATACAACTAATAAAAATGTGATATTTTAACTCATTATGCAAATTCTTAACTGGTTCAACTGTTCAAAGTTAGGAGGCAAACTAGCTTTTAAAACGCAGAATGTACTTGGAAAGCCAAAATAGTGAAATTTCAATCCTAGAAGAACATCAAAAATTAGAGAAAATTACAAATGGCTTCTGAATGCGGTTCTTTACTATTGGCTATGCTTACAAGCTCTAAAGGAAGTCATTTTGTCACTCTCAGTTTGCTATTTATATCTTGCTTTGAGAAACATTTCATTTTTGGGGTTCTTAGTAGGTGTGATTCCCACCTTTTCCTCTGACTTGTGTGGAATTAGAAGCCAGGAGGCATGCAAGTGCCAGTTAATTACGAGAACACAGTTGAGGGTTGTTACTTGTTGTTTTCTTAAGAAATAAAACAGCCAGCTATTTATTTCTAATATGCTAATCACATAAACAAATTTATTCTTCCCCTCACAACCCCCGACTGGAGGTAAGAACCATTGCACTGTAGGGATTCTATTAGCTGTGCTATATTAGGTTGAATTGGCCAAGTTGTGTGAAAACTGGCACATTTTCTTATGTACCAGAAAGTATACTTTTCCTTCTTGTTGTGTTTTGGGGTTCCTCTGCAAGGTCATTGAGACACAGCCAAAGCCTGCCTAACAGAGAACCTTTGAAATTAGTGGTAAATTAGTCTGTTTAGTCATGAAGTCACATAGTTCCATCATCATCCTCCTGGGAACTTGCTCTTCACCAGCCTGAATGAAATATTCTCTTTCTAGAAAAGATTGAAGTGACTCCATCTTTATTGTAAAAAAAGAGACAAAATGTAGGAAAGTGTTTATTCTCTGGGGCGTTAGCCTCTTGCGTTCCCTCAGCTCATGCTTTAATGGCAGAGACCTAAGGGGAGCAGAACAATCACTGGACTTCAGAATTCTTGACTATTTGGAAACCAGAAGATTGAAGGACACTAAAAGGAGAACAGAGAGAAAGAGTCAAAGCGCTTCTTCAAATTCTTTACTTTTGATTCTTCTCTCTGTTTTACCTGTCCATCAACTAATAGAGTATACAGTGTTCAGGGGATGAACTCATTTGTTGCTGGGTAGAATAGCCTTCTGATAATAGAGGTAGAGGAATATTGCTTTTATTTTCCCTTTAGAAAGAGTTGTTTGAAAATGCTAACAGAAACGGGTCTTTCTTGCTTACTTCTCTGCATGAACTTCTTCTGTGTCCTTGGCACATCCTTCCTTTCTCCATAACATAATGGGGGTCTGAACTTCCAAAACTGATCCAGGACACATCAGGCTATCTAAAGCATCTAAGGTAGGCTCCACAGGGTTAAATAAGAAAGTCAGCTCTTCAGCTGGGCAGGGGTGGGGTGAGGCAGCTTGGGTCACTTTTGGGAGATATGGAAGAAAGGTTTCATGGGAATTCAAGAGTGCTGTATAGTGCACCAGGAGCCCCGAGATTTGGACCCCACTATCACTCACTCTATGACAAGGGGCATTAGCAAGTCTTTTTTTTTTTTTCTGTGTGTGTGTGTGTGTGTGTGTGTGTGTGTGTGTGTGAGAAAAGGTTTTCTGGTCATGAAATAAGAATAATGGTTTTGTTGTCAGAATGCAGCGAGGTGAGGAATGCCCTGTGTATCTGGGGGTCTGGACAGCAGGCAGGCAAAAGGAACCCACTTTTGTCTTCCAGATCACTACATCCAAGTGCTGGTTTGTCAGCATGAATGTGTGAGGGAACTTGCCACCCGTCCTGGCCGCCTCTCACCAATTGAGAACTTTCTCCCCCTGCATTATGACTACCTACAGTTTGCCTACTATCGAGGTAAAGCGTGGATCATCCATGAAACTTTGGGGGGATGTGGTAGTGTTTATCATTACAAGCATCGGATTTTGATGATTTAGTTTTCCGTTTTTTTAGTTTGCCATCAAATCAATGGGGGAAGGAATGTGCATTTTTTCTCTCATTTCACAGCATGGTAGCTTAGTACGAAAAGAACAGAAGGTAAAAACTACAAGTGGGTACATGTGGCAATGCCTGAAAGTTACACTAGACTGACATTTTATATGATTTTTAAATTTAATGTATTTCAAATTAATTTTAAAAGACAAAGTATTCATGGATTCCTATGTCATAAAAGCCCTTCTTTCTTCTTTTACTCAACAACTCAGTTTCATGCCCTAAAACAGTTTTTTATTTATCTTCTCAGGTATGCATACATTACACACACACACACACACACACACACACACACATACACACACACATACATTTTGACATACTTTCCCCACTTGTACACAGAACATCACATATTGCTTACACAGTCATCGACCAGGTTTTCTTCACTTAATACAATTTTTAGTAGGTTGGACTCACAAAGTTACCTTCTAATTAATTCAAAAATGGCCACATTTTGGCAGTTTTATGTGGTTCAACCTCTTTGTGTCAGGTGTAGAGATATTCCTCATTGATTTTCCTTTGTATCTGCATATCATTGCATACTTCATGTCATGTGGCTTCATGCTGATGGACATTGTTGCTTCTTAACTTTTAGCTATCACCATCAATAGTCAAATGAAAAAGAAGCACTTTACATATGACATCTCCTATTTGCACAGAAATATCTATAATAAATTTCTGTAAGTGTAACCACTACAAATTGTTTATTCATTTGTATTTTTGATAGATCTGGCCAAACTTCCTCCACATGGATTATAATTTTCATTGTCCTTCAATAAACTATCTTATCAAATTTTTAGATTTTCTCCATTAGATGAAAGTTGATTATTTCAATATGGATTTTAGGGTCAATTTAATCTTACTGAGAAAGAGAGTAAGCATCTTATTTATGTTTAAAAGCAATTAATAAAATATAGATTGCTGAGATTAGTCTTAGATACCATGGTGTCAAATTTAGCACAAAAATGAGAATTCACTTGCCAACAAATACCTTCAGGTAGAAGCTTTTGAAAATGTATGCATAGCACTAAGTAGAACAAAAGTAGTATCTTTTGAATACCCCTGAATTGTGTCCTTCCTTTTATCTGCAACTGTTTCTACTTACTCTACTTAGGCTCACCTTGTCTTCCTTCATATTGACACTTACTGTTGACCTGGCATAGAAATGTGAAGTAGCTATTAAAAATCCTTTTAGGCAAACCTAAGCTGACTCAAATGTTGCAACTCCTTGGTCTTTCAGTTGGTGAATATGTGAGAGCCTTGGAATGTGCTAAGGCATATCTTCTACTCCATCCGGATGACGAGGATGTCCTAGACAACGTGGATTACTATGAGAGTCTGTTGGAGGACAGTATTGACCCAGCATCCATCGAGGCCAGAGAGGTGAGACCAATGTTCTGAGAGAACTATTTTGCTAGGTACTTTGGTGGAACCAGTAAAAATATAACACCTCCCTTAAAGATCTTTAACAACTTAGTAAAGACTCTAGAATTCAATTCTTTTCAACTTAATTACTTTTTCTCTCCCTCTTCTTCCCCTGCTGGATGCCTCAGATCTATGATCAGCTTGCAAGTTTTGTCTTTTTCCTGACCCTTTTGTTTAATTTCTCTATATTCTGTTTGTAAGTGAAACCATCTGATAGTTCTCTTTTTCTTCTGACTTATTTTGCTTAGCATAATCCCATCCACCTCCATCCATGTTGCTGAGAATGGCATGAGTTTATCTTTTTAGATCACTGAGTAGGATTCCATACCACATATTCTTGATCCACTCATCTGTTTTGGGGCATTTGGGTTATTTCCATATCTTAGCCATTGTAAATAGTGCTGCAGTAAACATAGGAGTGCAGGTTTCCTTTCAAATTAGTGTTTCTGTGTTCTTTGGGTAGATTCCTAGGAGTGGAATCACTGGATCATATGATAGATCCATTTTTAGTTCAACTTAATTATTAATGCCAAAAGCATATTTTTTCTCATATGTGCTAACTTGTGAATATCTGTTGAGCTGGAAACATTTTTTGCAACTCTGAATTTTGTTTTTTCATTCCTTTGTCTCTGATGAAAAATATATCCACTTGAGCATTTATCATATCTCTTAACTGTTATTTAAATATAAATTTTCTTTCTTTCTTTTCTTCCTCTAGGATATGGCCATGTTCGTAAAACGTCACAAACTGGAATCGGAACTTATAAAATCAGCTGCAGAGGGTCTGGGATTTTCATACTCTGAACCGGTAAGAGGAAAGAAGAAAGAAGATTTTTTTTTAAAACAGTGTTTCTGTGGTCAGCTTATGATATCATTCCTTAGCCACATTTATTAAAGATTTTAATTCCTTACTTTGCGTTAACAAAACCTGTGGTGGGAGGCATTTTTATTCACTGTATGTGATGAACTTTAGAAGACTTTAATAGTTTTCCATTATCACTGAAGTTCAAAGTCAAAGGCAAATATATGTGGATAGAAGTATTTTGTACATGATGCATTTCCCTCAGAATCGTTTCATTTTCTAAATTCTGTATGCAACATTTTTATTTTCACTCAAACATTTTAAACATAAGAAGACTTCAAACAGAACAAGTTAATCGTAATTGTAGTATCCATCTTGCTGACTTTTCCCCATTTTTCTATGTTGTCTTATAATCATTTTTTCATATGAAAATATATACCTTTTTCAGAATTAGTACCATGACATAGATATTTTCTTATGAGTTTTACTTAACATATAATAAGCAATTTCTATATTTTTATAACTCTTAAAAGTATTGTTAACTACATCTATAAAGTTTATGTGCAATAAATATGTTACCACTTCTGCTGCTACTGAGCAGTTATTTCTGATTTTTGCTACCGTTCTTAATACACTGAGCATTTTTCTCTCTATTAAACTATATCTTTTGAATAAATTTCCAGGAATGTGATTACTCTGCCATTAAAAAGTTTTAAAGTTCTTGTTATTTCTTTTCTAAGAGAGTTTTCAGAAACCCTCTCTGCTCCCAGTTATATACCACTCCTTATGTCTAGTCTACCACAAACATCTCAGCAATGAGAAGTAAAATTTTAAAATCTTTCACATTGCTCATATAACATACATAAAATGGTACATCATTGTTTTAATTCATATTGCTTTGATGACCAACAAAAATAAACTTTTTGTATGTTATTAATTTTCCTTTAATTTGAATTATCTGGACCTGCTTTTTGTTCATATATGTGGCTACTATATAAATTATTTATATAATGTACTTTTTAAATGTTTTTTAAAGCACTATATGTTATATATCCTTTGTAGCCCTATCTTATTGTACTATTTTTTTATTGAAGTAGCTTCATATTCCACACTGTCCATGTTATTGGAGTAGGCACCCCTAGTCTTCCAACAGAGTTCATTGTACCCCTTTCCCCAAATTACCCTCTAACCTCCCTCTAAGGTAGCCTCAATTCTGCAGTCAGATTTGTAGGGTTTGTTTGTCTTAGTCATATATTTTTTATTGGAATATTTTAAAAATTAACAAAATTTTAATGTATTCTTTCTAATATAATATTGTTAATATGTTTCTATCAATTCTACTAATTATTTTTTTTTTTAAATCACATTCTCCCAGGGCCTCCCTGGTCGCACAGGGGTTAAAGTCTCAGCACTATCAAGCTATTGCCAGCCACTGAGGCATGAGTTCCATCCCCAGCCAGGGAGCTGACCTGCATGGCACAGCAGACTTCTTCTGCTTGCCCGCTGCTCCCCTCAGCAGTGTATTTTAGTCAATCTGCCTGTTCTGCTCCTCACTCTGTCTCTGGTGAATCGTCTACCCCCCTCCCCATACCTCTGGCCTATACCCCAGTTCTTGTCTGCATAAATAAATAAAAACATATCTTAAAAAAATCACATTATCCCAGGAAATCCCAGAAAAGTTCACTTACTTTATGATCCTGTACAGATAATTGCTAATGCTGGACTTTTTCTTTGTTGGTTTTATTCATAAATCATAAGGCATATGACTTGATGGTCTTTTAAGTGTCTTTGCCACACTAAATTCTAAATCACCTTCTTGAATAAAACAATAGATATCTAGGATAATTCCGTGATGCCATTTGTTTATCCATTTGTGCATCATTTGTTTTTTTTCCAAAATTATAGCAATCATAACCTTCCTTTTTATTAGTACTTTTTGAATAAGAAAGTATACTGTATGTTTATATAATATGTAAATTTCCTAATATTTTAGGTCTTTGGAGTGTTATAAGTATACATTTTATCTTATTTCTGTACATGGTTTCTTAGTAACAAAATACTGAGTTTTTTTTTTCTTCTAACATAAAACAGAATTATTGGATTCGATATGGAGGACGACAGGATGAGAACCGGTGAGTTCTTTATTCAGTACAAAACCTTGTGTATTTCTAATGAGAAGAAATACTTAGAATCATACCTACTATTAGGAATTTATAGACAATAAGACAACAGACAATAAACAAAGATGTAACTAAAAGACTTCCAAGTGAAGGATTTGGGTCCCAGCTGCCCCCATCACTACTGCATGACCTTGAATAATTTATCTGCCTCTGTGGATTGCATGCTTTTTCTTAAATTCAGAGGCTGACTCAGGTGATTCTTAGGGCAAAACAAGTGATTCTAGGTCAAAGAAAAGTTTGTGCTGTTTTGACTTATTAATAAAATAAAACTGAATGTTTTTGTTAATGCTGAGTTCCCTTACTGCATTTATTTGAAAGCATGAGACTCAGAAAGTTTTACTGCAAGTTAAAATATTAGGTGTCACTAAATCAGAAATTAGGAGGACTCATTTTTAAATGATAGAAGTCATAGGTCAATTTGCATGTTACGAGCAGTTCTAGGAATCATAAAGTATTGGAGTTACATGTTTGAGATCACATTATATTCATTTTCAAATGAACGTGGTGCTGAAAATGCATATAACCTATCTAGAGCCTCACTGTATGGGACTTGCAGATCCAGCACGCTCTCTCTCTTCATGTATGTCTACTCACAAACAAACACATGCATATACATACATGCATATACATACATACACATACCACACATGTAGGCACAAGCACATATATATATATATGTGTGTGTATATAATATATATTCAAAATCTGTGGTTTTTCACTATGTTTCAAGGACTCCACACGTGAGAGGCTTAAAGTCATTGCAAGAGACCCAAGAATATATATGCACATTTGGATTTATTCAATGTGTACATGTTGAAAGGATATCCTATTATTATTTGTGTTTTGCAGAATTTGACACAGACTTGTATGTTCTTCCTCAGGGTCAAGAGCTACTACACTAGGGCACTATTTATTTCAATTCAACCACTGTTCAGTCATGTTTTTTCTCTATATTCAAGTCATAATATGACACTCTGAGCATTATAAAGATGAATGGGATAATTTTTTCCTGCTCTGTTGAGATTCAAACTCTAACCTCAAGGGGCTAACTTATGGGTACAATTAACTGTAATAAACATTGTGTTAAAGATTTAATAAGTGAGATAGAGCATACTAGTTAAGGAAATAGATGAGAACTTCATGGAGACAGTGACTAATTTGTTCCTGAAAGACACATGAACTTGTGTAAAAAAAAAAAATGTTTTAACCTTACACTATCTCAGTAAGGGAATTTTGCCCTTGAATATTTATATTCAATGGGAAATTGCTATTTCAATTTTTTTCAATGGGCAGGGTCCCTTCAGGAGTGAGCACGGAGGGCGCAGAAGTCCATGGATTGTCAATGGGGAAAAAATCATCATCCAAGATAGAACGAGACCTCAGAGAGGGTAAGTATCTGTGCATTCTTACTCTTTGAAGTAGGGGAAAGAGAACATGGGACTTGGTCAGCTCTTATCCAGATCAAGGCAGGACCAACCTCTTGGAGTATAAAGAATAAGATTAAGCTATTGGAATTTACAAAAGTCTGAAAGCAAGAATTAAAATCAAGAATATCTCATTTTATGTCATTACCTTTGGTTCACTACAAAATTCTTCAGATTAACTCCCTCATCTGTTTCCCATGGGAATCGTGTGCTAGACAGAGACTGTGTGGCCATCACCATCCTCACTTGAGAAGCTGAGGCCTCTAAAGGTTACAAGGTTTCCATCTGTCCCACAGAGAGTGAGTGAGTGCTGGACAGTGTGGAACAGTGTGCTTAGCAGGAGAACCTGTAAAGACAGGTCATGTGGGGCATTGGGTTAGTTAACCTAAGATGCTTAAAGCATATAGATATGAGTAGGGCTTTGAGACATCAGTAGAATTTAGGGTGACTTGACAACAGTTTGGAGGAGAACATTCTAGAGGATGAAATAAATGGGGCAAAACCCAGAAATGGATAGATGAAGATGCACAACAGGATGTGCCAGCTTAGGTAAGATCAAAATTGGAATATTGTCAATGTAGTCTTTAAACAGTATAAACTATTAGCAATAGAAATAGTAATGGCAGTAGTTATATCTACACTTATTATTAATTATTTATACTTTATCAGTTTTCAAGCAAATGTACACACAATTATCTTTAATACTGCAAATAACTCATTGAAACAAGTATCTCCAATTCACAAGCAAGAAAATGGGAACTCACAAAGATGTGGTGATTTTTGCAGAGGCTCAACAACTCATAATAGGTTGAGCAGGCATTTGAACCCAAACTTTTGAATCCAAATTCCATTTTCTCTACTTTCTTTTCACCTGATGCTTAGGACATAGGTTTGTCTAGGTATCCAAAATGGACTACCCATTGATCAAAAGATAAGAAGTTTCCAAAAACCTGCAATGGGAAGAAGTACAGTACTCCATACCCCAGCAAAAGAGACTGTCAATGTGTTCCTCTAGATGATTTGAAAATTTCTGGCTCTCTATAACTCTCTCATTTCCCAGCCCTTTCCTTCCTTAGTTTGAAGTCAGTTCAAGGAAGTAAACAGGATAATATGCTCATCTAATCTGACCTAGACCTCAGTTCATAGTCACAAAGGCCAGGCTGTTTCACAGTGCCAGAGAATTCCATGGTCAGGCAGAGTTCACAGTGCTTTTTAAGCCAGGAAATCACCCAGGAAGTGCTTGCCAATAGGCCAGACTTTGCTGTGAAGGTTTGGGAAACTCCAGGAGAGTTGCCAAATTTCAGGGCTTTTTTTTTTTTTGGCTACCAAGGAATCTGATGTCCAACAACTGGCTAATGGGGCTAGTAGAAAGAAGACTACACGTGATGCACAAATATGGCTGTGTTACCAAATTCAACTATTTCTGCAGAATTTCCTTAAATTGGCTAGTGGATCTTAGAATATTCTCTGGAAACTCACTAGAGAGCCTTCTGTACAGTCATTAGAGATCTAAATAAGGTCTAAATTAAGAACAGTGGTAGACAGAGGCAAACTTCCCAACCAGAAAACATTTCACATCTTAGTCTGGCTGAAAACAGATGTCAGAATAGAATATATTTCATTTTTTCTCATCTTGCACAAAGAGATTGTCATCTACTCTGGTTACCTAACAGTGTGTAGTCATATTCATATTGGACAACTCCCAAGCATTAAGATGTGAGGGAACCTGGGCTACATGCCAGTCAAGTTACCGAAAACATCTGTCACTTACTTAGTCATTCTCCTTTAAACCACCAGTTTTCCAAAGGTCCTGCTCAATAATAATCCCCGAGTCATTGGGGGGTATAAGAGAAGTAACTTTGAACATGGAATCAGGATGCCTAGTTTTCGGGATTGTCTTAGTCTGATGTGTTCTGCAGTGATGGAAATCTAAAGCCATCTCTCTGGGCCCTAGGATTCTCATCTGTAAAAGGAGGATAGTAACTCTTTTGGGAGGAAGAATATGAAGTCTTTTGTATCCTATAAAGGGATGTGCTTATTTAAGGTCTTTTAGTCTACAAGCCATTTTCATGACTTGTAAGATGTGATATTTATGGTAAAATGATACTTCTTGCCATGAGCTACAGGCAGTGAGCATAAAGGAGCATTTTCCTACATAATGTCACTTTATTGCAAGGGGAGAGTTAGAGCTAGGAACATACTTTATGAATGAGAGAATTAAATTGTTTAACTAGATCTCCTTGGGCTGTGGTTAGGAGTTGGCTAAAGCCATCAAATCCAGGCCCCAGCAACCACAACTCTTTGAACTACGTTTTTATATTTAATGTTTTCCTCTGTCTAGTGTGCTACTAGTCATTTTTAGGCTAGTAGACTTGCTTTTTTGAATGGCAGACTTTTTTTCCCCCTTTCTGTTGGCTAGTGGGTGGCTAGTTGATTGTTGTTTGTTAAGTGTGTGGGGGGGAAAGCTCTGTATGAAATTCTATGCTTAGTGGTGTTTGTGTTAGCTGAATAAAAGGCGGATTTCTAGTATAGATTCTGCCTGAACCTGTTAGGGTTTAGGCATTTGAGACTCCATGTTGTGATCTGTTTATTCATCTGATCTTTGTATGTTATTTTTGAAGGTTTGGGGGTAATATCAATATCATAGTAGCTCTCTTACACATACTCTCTTGCACATACACTTATGCGGCGTGCTTATTAAGATGTCTCATTCAGAATTTGCATCTGTATTCATCAGGGATATTGTCACTGATTTTCTTTCTTTTCTTTTCTTTTTTTTTTTTCTGGTGATATCTTTTTCAGGTTTTGGTTTTAAAGTGATGTTGGCCTCATAGAATGTATACAATTCTATGGAAGAGTTTGAGAAGAATGGCTATCTTAGTCTACCTTTGAAGATTTAGTAGAACTCACTGGTAACATTGTCTGAGTATGAGATTTTGTTTTAGGGGAGGTTTAATTTTCTTGCTAGTGATTAGCCTGTTCAGGTTTTCCATTTCTTCCCAATTCTGTCTGGAGGGTTGTAGATATCTAAGTATCTCTCCACATCATCTAGGTCACTGAATTTGCTGGCATATACATATTCATATTTACCTCTCATGAACCACTGTTTTTCCTGACACGTCTGTTATAATTTTTACTCTTCTATTTCTGAGTCTACTGATTAAAATTTTCTCCTTTTTTTTTCTAAATGAGTCCAGCTAGAGGTTTGTCTGTTATATTTTTTGAAGAACCAGCTTTCGGTTTCATTGAGCCTTTGGACTGTTTTTTTAATTTCTATTTTATTATTTCTGCTCTATATTTTGTTACTTTTCTTCCTTCTATGGCTTTGGTTTTCTTTGTTCTTTTTCTAGTATCTTTTTGTTGTTGTTTTAAAGATTTATTTATTTATGCATACAAGCTGGAGTGTAGGCCAGAGGTGTGGGGTGGTGAGTGGAGTCACCAGAGACAGATTGGGGAGCGGAACAGGCAGATCTGCTGAAGTACACTGCTGAGGGGAGCAGTGGGCGAGGCAGGAGAGGTCTGCTGTGCCATGTGGGACTCTCCCTGGCCAGGTATCAAACTCATGCCTCAGTGGCTCTGGATAGCTTCATAGTTCTACGCTAAACCTGTTTCGCCACCAGGGAGGCCCTCTTTTTCTAGTACCTGAAGGTGAGATGTAAAGGTTGTTTTGTTTTTTTTTTTTTTTAATTTGAGTTCTTTCTTGTTTCTTGATATGGGCCTGTATTACTATATATTACCTCTTAGAACCACTTTTGCTACATCATACAGACTCTGTTGGTTGTCTTCATTTTTATTCATCTCATTCATCTATTTTCTAATTTTTTCTTTGACTCCTCCTGTACCCAATGGTAGTTCAGTCTCCATATATTAGAGATTTTTCCTGCTTGCTTGTTGTGGTTTATTTCTACTTTGATATCATTGTGCTTATTGAAGATATTTGATATAATTTCAATATTCATGAATTTATTCACACTTGTTTTGAGACTTAGCCTGTCGTCTATCTTGAAGAATGGTTTCCATGTACACTTTAGAAGAATGTACACTCAGCTTTTGGGGGGTACAGTGTGCTAAAAATGTCTATTAGGCCCATGCAGTCTAATTCCTATTTTAAGGTCATTGTTTCCTTACTGATTTTCTGTCCGGTCGATCTTCGCACTGATGAAAGTGGAGTGTTAAATCTCCTACTATTATTGTATGGCTGCCAATATCTGGATTCATATTTGATAATAATTGCCTTATGTATTTTATGGCCCTTCATTTGGTGTTTGTACATTATTAAGTGTTATGTTTTCTTGATGTATCAATCCCTTAATCATTATGTAGTATCTACCTCTGTATCTTGTCATTTTTCTTAGTTACAAGTCTATTTTATCTGATTAATCATGGATATCCCTGCCTTTTTGGGACTCCTTTTTGTTTGTTGGCTTGTTTTCTAACCTTTTACTTCGATCCTATGTTTATCTTTGAAGCTCAAATGTGTCTCTTGGAAACAGTAGAAAGTTGGGTTTTGTTTTCTGATCCAGCCAACTGCTCTCTATCTTTTGAATTATGAATTCAATTCAGTGTATTTACATTTAGGATGATTGTTGATATGTGATGATTTGTTATTGCCATTTTGTCTTTAGTTGTTTTCTGGTTCTATCTAATTCCTTGTTAAGTTTTTTGTGGATTTTCTTCTCTTTGATTTAGATATATGAGAGCCCCTTTAAACATTTCTTGTAAAGGAGGTCTGGTATTGGTAAAGTCCCATAGCTCCTGTTTGGGAAGACTTTTGTTTCTCCCTCATATCTGAATGAGACGCTGGCAGGCTATAGTATTATTGGATTGAAATTTTTATCATTAGTATTTTTGAAAATATCTTTCATTCTGTCCTTGCCTATAGGATTTTTTTCCATGAAGTCTGAAGTTAGCCTGATGGGATATTTTTTACAGGATACCTGCTTTTTTTCCTTAGTCACTTCCATTATTCTTTCTTAATGTTGACCATCTGTTAGATGCATGACTATGGGTCTTGGTGTAACTTTCCTCTGTTATTTCATGTACTAAGTTCTCAGTTCCTTTCTTTCTCTCTCTGCCTTCTGGGATACCCATAGCCTTAATATTGTCTTTCCTAAAGGAATAAGATAGATTTCAAAGTGTTTTTTCTTCTTCTTCTTCTTCTTTTTTTTTTTTGCTGGAAATTTTTCTACCTGGATATGTTGTACATTATGATTTTCAAGGTTAATAATTTGATCCTTTATTTGTTCTAGTCTGTTTCTATAGATTTCTGAAGAATTTTTTTAATCTCCTCTATTGATCTTTTGTATCCTTATTTCCTTTTTTCAATTTCTAATTTCTATTCATTAATTATATTTTTCATGACATTCATTTTTCTCTGAATTGTCTTACAGTGTTTAAATTTCTTCATTATGGCAATTCTGAACTCTGCATCTGATAGGAAATTAAGATCTTCCAACATTTTGTGGTTGGGTTCTAGTGAATTATTCTTTCCTTGTGATGCCATATTCCTTTGAGGTCTCAAGTTGCCCAGTGTTGTGTTTTTTTGTCTTCCTCTATTTCGGTTTTAGATGTTCTCTCTAAGAATTTTACACTCTCCAGCAGTAGCAAATGAGAGCTTCAGGGCAAACTTGAGAGAACATAGTGGAGGAAAGCAAGTGCTGGAGAACTGCAATTCTCTTATTTTTTTTCTAACCCAGTGTTTCCAAAACACATTTCATTAAGAAATATTATTTTAGTAAAATCTTTTCTGTAAAACAGAGTTGGAGAAACACTGGATGATAGAAAAATATAGATATATTATTTATTCATTGAAAAGTTTGGTACTAAAAGTAGGGAACTTATGTATATATTCATGGATTCCAGGACACTCTGTATTTATTTATTTTGATGACAGTTTTAAAAAACAAAGAGGGACAACTAGTGACTCATCTGAATTAACCACCTTATAATCAACTACTGTCATGAGATTTCATTACTTTAGTGGTTACAGGTGCAGTTACTCTCAATTTGACAATATTTAAGGATATTTCAATGGTTGAAGAATAACAATATTGAAGTAGGACTAATAAATAATGTATTAGGACCAGATGGAGACCAAAATTTTTCTTGGTACACTAAGATTTTGCAGTAATTTCAAAGGAGAAAAGTTGTGGTAGAATGAGTCATCAAACACCAAAATATTTCAGAAGGCCTGGGGCCAGATCAGTTCGTATAATAGTGATACAAAATGTAGGTTCTCAGTTTCCACAAAATAACACTAACCATTTCATTAATGTTGTTAATTTGAATTTTGTTGACTTTATGGTCCTGCTTTTTTCAATTCTTGTGAATTAATTTTGTTATTATACTTGTCTGAAACTGAAAATAAATACTGTAATCATGTTTTATGATACACATGTTGAAGCAAAATTATGGTAACGATAACATCAACATTAGAGCTCCTTAGGGAATTTTGGCTTTAGTAGATAACCATGGATTACTCAAGATTGAGAAACATTGTCTCTTTATTTTAATATTCCATTAATCATAGACTGTAGTAACTCTTTTATCCTAAGTAAGCCAATAAACACTTGATGTTATTCCCTAACTTGACTAATCCAATTTATCATTTTTTTTAAATTTTTTTGTAATATATATTTTTATTGTTATTTTTGTCTTTTACATTTTGTATTCCCCTTGGGTAGCCCACCACCAATTCACCCGTGATCCATCTCCATGGTCCCTTGTGTTCTTTTCTATTCCATTTTGTGTGCTTTTCCTTCCCTCCCTCTGCCTCTCCCGCACCCCCGCTGATTGTCTCTCTCCTATTTTGTTTCCTTATAGTCCTGTTATAAGTGAAACCATTCGATATTTTCCTCTTTCTTTCTGGCTTATTTCACTGAGTATGATCCCCTCTAATTCCATCCATGTCGCTGCAAATTACATGTGTTTATCTTCTTTGAATGCTGAATAGTATTCCATTGTGTATATGTACCACATCTTCTTGATCCAATCATCTATTTTTGGACATCTGGGTTGCTTCCATACCTTTGCTATTGTGAACAGTGCCGCAATGAACATACGGGTGCATGTATCCTTTTGGATTAGTGTTTTTGTATCCTTTGGGTAAATTCCCAAAAGTGGGATTGCTGGGTTGTATGGAAGC
>PVIJ01008289.1:0-75475 GCA_004024925.1 Scalopus aquaticus
GAAAGCTGTATGGCGATTCCTCAAACTGCTAAACATGGAGCTTCCATACAACCCAGCAATCCCACTTTTGGGAATTTACCCAAAGGATACAAAAACACTAATCCGAAAGGATACATGCACCCGTATGTTCATTGCGGCACTGTTCACAATAGCAAAGGTATGGAAGCAACCCAGATGTCCAAAAATAGATGACTGGATCCAGAAGATGTGGTACATATACTCAATGGAATACTAATCAGCATGGAAAGAAGATAAACACATGCAATTTGCAGCGACATGGATGGAATTAGAGGGGATCATACTCAGTGAAATAAGCCAGAAAGAAAGAGAAAAATATCGAATGGTTTCACTTATAACAGGACTATAAGGAAACCAAATAGGAGAGAGACAATCAGCGGGGGGTGGGGGGGGCGGAGGGAGGGAAGGAAAAGGGCACAAAAACAAAATGGAATAGAAAAGAACACAAGGGACCATGGAGAAGGATCACGGGTGAATTGGTGGTGGGCTACCCAAGGGGAATACAAAATGTAAAAGACATAAATAACAATAAAAATATATACTAAAAAAAAAATCTCCCTCCTTGCAACTTTAAAATATACAATACTCTATAATTAACAATAATTATGAATGTTCATTATACTTTGGTTCTTAGTTTTTAAAAGGGGGGGGGACTAAAATATGCCAGCTGCAAATGGGTATTGTGAGGATAGTGCTTAGATCAACACCTGCCTGTAGGGAACTCCACAGTCCCCTTGGCCATTACTGTAATTCAGAGAAGACGGCCCCGCAACCCAAGGAGAGGGAGAAGGCTCCTTTCCCTATGCTCCCTCCATATCTGGTACTGGACTGAATTAACTCAGTTACTCTACTAGCCACACTGAGGCCAGAGACAGTGAGCTCTTATGGGCAGCAGTGTCTTGTGGCCAGGGGAGCCGCACCATGTGGCATAGGGCCAGGCACAAAAGAGATTTTCAGTTCCTCCTAAAGCTAGTTTTGTTCTGCAAATATGTTCCAACCAGTGGGTCTATCAGGGAACTGAGCATGACATAAATTTCCTGTTTGCTTACATGTGGTTTCACCTGTGAGAAACTAAGTGAGCGCAGAAAGCTATATCCAGTCAAGCCTGGCAGTGCAGAGACCCAGCGTGCACACACCCCAAACTTCCGCTCCTTGGTCACAGGTCATGCGATGAACCACACCCCTCCATATCTGGTGTTGCGACACTCCACTGACCGCAGAGCAGTCTCTCCTTATACCACTTCACAGTAATTCACAAGCTGCTTCCAGAACACTTCCACAAGAAAAACTCCAGATCTTTTTCAAAGTAAATTGTTGTATTTATTGTCCTTTCTAACCATTTGATGTGTGTAAAATTTTGCTACCATTTTCATTAGATTCCCAACCCTTTTTAAATGTGTCATGGACAAAGTTTTTAAAACTGTGCCCCTATTCTCACTCTCCACATAAGCCCTGTTTTTTACTGCATTATCTTAGACTGTGGTGGTTTGTACTGTCTGTCTCCACATAACTGAATCAGAGCCGGTGGACTTGTGGGATAACTCTTCCTCATCTCCATGGATACCTAAGGCTCCAGAAACTGGAGGAGCCCCTGTTCTTCAGCAAATACTGTTCAGGCCAGCAGTTCTGTCCCACGGTTAAAAGCAATAAATATGTATTCATCAATAGCAGCATGCCAGGAATTGCAATGAGCAGTGGAACTACTGTGGTTAACAAGAAACACTACCTGTAACTCTGTCTAGTGAGGGGAGAAAGACATATAATTAAAATGGGGGGTTGGGTGCTATTAAAGAATAAAGCAATGTCTTCTCCCCCAGGCTTCAGGGAATCAGCAAAGACCACCCAGAGGAAGCACTCCTCTTTCCCAGATTTTGCCACTCTCTTAAGTTGGTCCCTTTCCTTGCTGTCCCATCTCTGCCTTAATACTTTCAAATTACTGGATCTATTAGCAATGAGAAAAGAGGCAGAACAGGGAAGAGTTAACGTGGCACAGGTGGGAGGGGAAGGGCCCTGAGGGAAGCAGGTAGAACTGGGACATAAAGGGCCTCATGGCACTGGTCAGGCAACAGAAGCTGCCAACATGCCATGCTGAGACCTTTCCTGTCAAATCTTCTGCTGAGGGAGTGCTTTCTTCTTCTATTATTCAACATTCATTAAGCTTCTGCCATTGCTGGATTAGGGAAGGAATCAGTTCTACTCACCCTGCCTCCTCCAACATCAGAGATGCTTCTTCCTTGAATGGCTTCTACTCTATTAAGTGCCATTTCCTCCCCTCGGGCACCTCCATTCCCTCAGGCACCCCAGGAGTGAGACTCTATGTAGTGGGACCCTCTTCTGAATCAAGAAGGAAAAAAGGTACAGAAGATTTTTTGGTTTGGGGTTTTTGATTTCTGGGGTTTTTTTTGTTGTTGTTGCTGTTGTTGCCATCTGTCTGTTTCCATTGCTTCCCAGGCACTTCTTCTCGCTAGCTGTTGTTAAAGTTCACTACTCAGCATCCAGTTAAGAAGGATGTGAGCAACCCACACCCCAAAAACCCACCAGGTTTTCTTCAATCACATCTGGCTTCTGGCTTCACTCCAGATCCCACTGTCTTCCTCCTCCCATTTCTCCATTTCTCTCTACTCTCCTCACGTCTTCTTGGAAGGTTGGGGCCCAGAAGGTTAAAACTGGACATTTAAGGTCATTGTGCCCACTGCATTGTAAAGCTGAGCTAGCTGAGGCCCAGAAGTTCCGCCTGAGGATAAGTCAGGGACAGAACCAGACTGAGGCCTGATCACCACGCAGCACTGCCTTTCTCCCCATCTATAGAAACTGAGACCAACACAGTTTGTATCCAGAGAAAGAAAAACATTCATGTCAGTTCCACTTAACTGACATCCAACTGGAGGGCTCTGGCTGAGCCAGCCCCCGTAGCAGTGACTGCCACCCTGCCCCACCCCGTCCCCCCCACTGCCTCTATTCCCTTCATTTCTCTTTACAACACTCATGGGCTTTCGGCCACAAAGGACTTCCTCACCCTAGCCAGACTGTAAGCTTGATTATCCATCTAATCCCCCCCTCAACAAAGTTTATAACCGTGTGGTCCTTCTAGCCTTGCGTTACCCCTACACATGCTCCATGGATGGGTCCATGCCACTGTGACACCCTCAAAGTCTCCCCTTGGTCCTTCTCCTATCAGAAGCCAGTGCCCCATGAGCCCTAAAGCTTTGCCCCCCTCAGCAGAGAATGGCGGAAGCTCCACAGCCCAACTCCACCTTCCCTCGCCCATCCTTCTTCATACTGACAGGCATCCCGGGGCTAGCAGGCACTCAGGTCTGGCTGACGCTCATCTTTGGGCCCATGTATCTGCTGGCCCTGCTGGGCAACGGGACACTGCTGGCAGTGGTGTGGATAGACACCTCCCTGCACCAGCCCATGTTTCTGCTCCTGGCCACATTGGCAGCCACAGACATGGGCTTAGCCACCTCCATCGCCCCAGGATTGCTGGCCGTGCTGTGGTTTGGGTCCCAGCCTATACCATACCCTGCCTGCCTGGCCCAGATGTTCTTTGTCCATGCCCTGACTGCCATGGAATCGGGGGTACTATTGGCCATGGCCTGTGACCGTGCTGTGGCAGTAGGACGCCCACTGCACTACCCTATTCTGGTCACCAAAGCCCGGGTTGGTTACGCAGCCTTGGCACTGACACTGAAAGCAGTGGCTATTGTTATTCCCTTCCCTCTGCTGGTGAGACGATTTGGGCACTTCCGAGCCAAGACCATAGGCCATGCCTACTGCGAACACATGGCGGTGGTGGAGCTGGTGGCGGGTAACACACGGGCCAACAACTTGTACGGGCTGGCGCTCTCCCTGGCTGTGTCAGGCGTCGATATCCTGGGTATCGCTGGCTCCTACGGGCTCATCACCCACACCGTGTTGCGGCTGCCCACCCGGGAGGCCCGTGCCAAAGCCTTTGGTACATGTAGTTCCCACATCTGTGTCATTCTGGCCTTCTACGTGCCTGGCCTCTTCTCCTACCTCACACACCGCTTTGGCCGTCACACCGTCCCAAAGCCCGTACACATCCTCCTCTCTAATGTCTATTTGCTGCTGCCACCTTCACTCAACCCTCTCATCTACGGAGTCCGCACCAAGCAGATCAGGGAACGGCTCCTGGAAACCTTCACATTACGAAGAAAACAGCTGTAAAAGCAGGTCCCAGGACGGAAGCTGGGGAAGGAGAGAGGAGGATATTCAACAGAGACTGGGGCTGGAGGTGTGGATTATGCTATCTTTGTCTCATTATCTTCCTGTGACTGATAATCACTCCACGCTGTATTTGCTGTGAAGCCCCCACACATGTACCCCTGATCTGTAGACTTTGGGCTAGTCTTGTATCCTGCTTGGGAAGAGGCAGGAGGCAGGGGCAACATGTTACCGTGCCAGGAAAATAAGAAAGACCAGGGAATGTGGTACCCAAGATTTAGAGATCACACCTGACCACATTAACTGAATCACCCATGTTCCCACACAGAAGCTCCTCTCCACATTCTGGATGTGGGAGTCTGGGAAGAGGGGCACTGCCCCAGGAGGCAAGTGCCTGGTATTGTCTGGGGTCCCAGCACTCTATTCCCAGAGCCAGATCCTGTTTTCAGTCTGTCCTTTGGGAAGGAGTTATGAAGGCTTACCCCCCACCTTCTGAGAATCTGGATTATGTGTCCCGGGGTCCCAGTCTGGCCAGGCTCAGAGGATCCTCTTGGTCTTATATGTAATCACTACCCCTACTTCACTACCCTCCCCCCCAACCCCAGTCTCAAAATTAATGACTAGAACTTCTGTCCTGGACCTACAACTTCTGGAGTCAGGGGCTAACTGAAAGAGAAGATAGCCCAGAAAATCGTTGTAACCACTTTACCAGTTTGTTTGCAGTCTGGTCACCATGGCCTCTTACCAGTCTGTCCTTTGCACATCCTCAGCCAAGATTGCAGAATTCTCAAATAAAATCTTCATTTGCACCATTTTCCCTGGTCAACTCTACTAGAAACACATGATGTTGAAGCTGTGTGATAAAACAGGAATATTTCACACTGCAGCAGCTGCCGGAGTGTAGAGATGTCAGCAGGAAGAGTCATGGTGTTGCCCAATAGGAGATTCACTTTCAGCTAAGACTCCACGCTGGATCAACACACAAAAACCCTTGACACCAGCATGGAGTCCAGGATGAGCGTCATTTCACACAAAAGGCAGAGAATCATTGCTATGCAGTGAGAGAAAACTGTAAGCTGCAGAGGCAGACCCCAGCGCATTGGGAAAACAACACAACCACAGGTGTTGGCGTGAGCCATGAAGCACTGAAGCCAGGGGCAACCCGGGCACTCAGCAGCTAGCTGGTCCATGCACCAATGGAGAACACTCAGAAGAGCACACTGTGGGGCCGGGAAGTCAGCTGATGCCACGGCCATATGGTTTCACCAGGTCCTCCCTAACAAGGAGCTGACAAGAGAGCGCCAAAGCTGTGAGTGATTTTCAGAAGTATTGTGACACAGAAGAAAGGGGACAAGGAGGAAATCTACAGTTTTCCTCCACCCAAGGGTGGGCTGGGTCATTCTCAAGGCTAATCTTTTTCACGTAGCTCTAAATTTAAAAACCTACCAGGCAATAATTTTGTAGATAATTGTGACATATTCTAATCCTAATGGGTCATGAGTCTTCAAGATGCCCATTGAGATTCCACTTCAATAAATCTATCCTGAAAAAAATAGTTAGAGATGTGACCAAAGATGTATGCAGTAAGATATTTATTACAATATTAATATAGAAATATATTATAAAGAAATGTCTGACAATCTTGTGACACACATACATACACGCACACACTTTTTTGCCTTTTCCCTCTGGTACATGACAAGGGAAATCATATGTGGTCATTGTTCATAAACTATGGATTCTGCCACCCTCACACCACAGGAAGCTTCTCTTCTAAGGCACCTTTACTCACCCTTGTATACAACGCCCCAAGTTAGTTGGTCCAAAACTGGACATTCTCCATTTTTAGAATTTTCTTCCTTCAAGGCAAAAAAATCAACCCGCTTAGATATTTGTATTTTGTTCTGAATTGGAACCGCACACACACTACTCCGATGTGTTTAGAAGGCCTTGCTGGCACCCTCTCATTCCTCACACCTAAGAACAATTATAAACCCACAATTCCTTATCTATGATTCCAAAATAAAAAAAAAAATCTCTAAAGGAACTATTAATTTTATCCCCTTAACTTTGGCCCAAAACCTCATCTGAATCATCATGATCTTATTTAGTGTTTATCTCAGTGTGAATATTCAAACATGTAGCTGCAGAAATATTGATTATAGGGCACTACCCTAAATCTCCCTGGGATATTCCTTAATATGTCACACAGGTACTCTTTACCTTTCTAAAATCTGAAAAATGCTGAATTCCAAAACACATCTTCCCCTAAATGTTTCAATTAAGGGATTAGGGACTTGTACATATGTCCCTGTAGCCCAGTAGTGAAATTAAAAGACTTGTTAGAGCTCTTAACATCCGGAGTCTTTGCTATTAATACTTTCTATACTGCCACAGTTCCTGCAGAAAACCTCAGGTTCTCTAGATTAACCACCCCCATGGGCTTGGTCTCTACTCTGGTCACCCCTCAGGTATGATGCTGACGATCTGCCTTTTCCCCAGGGAGACCCCCAGAACACTGAGGCAAACCCCATGAGCAGGGTATGGCCCAAACTGCCTTGGGCTCATCCGCTCCATCGAGGACTCAGTTGTCATTTGTTTTCCTTCAGTAACTTTCATTTTCAGATTATGAACCAAAAGCAAAGACATACCGTTTAATGTCAGAGCAGGGAAGTGTGGGATTTGGGGAGCTTAATTCCCTCAATTATTATCAGGAAGCCTGATTCCATTGGTAATCAGCAAGAGAGAGAAGACAGAAGGTAAAGGCTTCTGGGTGAGTCATAAGCACCCCATCTCCCCTCTAATCCTTCCTCTAAGAATAAGAATTCCAGAGATCCTCCTCATCCATTTCACCGAGGGCCCACCATCTCTGCACCTGCCTCTTCCTGCCCCTTCTCGTTCTGGAACCCCTCGGGAAATGGGCGTGCATCATTCCCCTCCTTTTCACCAATCACCCCTTTTTCCTGGTACTGTGTCAGTTTTGCCCCAATCACTAGCATTTGTCCTCAGGAATGTCTCTCTCCACCTCTGTCTACCTGACCCAGGATACCTTTCTAGAGGGAACCAGAGGTGCCAACTGTACCACACCAGATGATCTTGTCCTTGTCAACCATTATAAAAAATGTGTTAAAAAGGTATTAGGAGGAAGAGACTTGGTTTCACTTGTCTTCACAAGCAACTTGGAGTTTCTGATTTGGTCTCATCCTTCACGTTTCCTTTTCATATCACCACTTTGCACTTCATCTAGCACAGAGCCTCCACCACAAACTCAGGTGAGCAGAAGGAACATGCCGGTTTCTCCTTCCAGCAAAAAGAACCACTACTTAATGGCTAAAGATGGAAACAGGCAGACATGGATTTGAATCCCAGATCCTCTATGAATTCGCAATATGCCTTGCACTAATTTATTTAAGCTCTTTGGCCTGCTTCTTCACTTATAGGAGGTGAAATCATAGTACCTACCTTAAGAGCTTACTGAGAGGATTAACTAATATAATGCATTCAAAGTGCTTGGCACAGCCCCTATATTTGATATTAATTTTGGAGCACAGGCCCATGCTCCCCGTCAAATCTTCGCTCAAAGATCTGGTTCTGTCTAGAGAGAGCTGTCCTCCCCTGAGGCCAATCACATCTCCTTTAGGAAACTTTTCTTGGAGACACTCTCCCCACCACTATAGGATCTTCCATGTGGCCCACACTCATACCACCTCAGCCAGCTCAAACTGTGGCCTCTGTGTGGACTAGCTCCACACATACTGGGCCACATGCTGGACCAGGAGAGAAAAGGAGGGACCACACACATAGAGCCTCCTCCTGGGCACAGAGAGGACTTTAGAGGGACTCAAGAGGAAACTTTTTGGACAAATAAGGGGTCGAGTAGGAGAGTAGCTTCTAGAAAGACTATCTAGAGTGATTCTTCTCCAGGGAAAAATCACTGTTCTTCTCCAACAAAACACCACATTGAGATATGTAGACAGACACACGAGAGGAAATCACATATAAATTAGAGCTGTAGTAAGAGAATACCTACTAGAAACAGATCAGCCTAGGATAGGGAAAGCAATATGAAGAAAAACTTCCTCAGATTTACCTGGGACGGTAAATTTAATGCCAGTTTCCTAAAAGTTCTCTACAGTTACTAAGGCAACATTATCCCAATTAGGTTCTTATCCACCACATTGTCACAGCTCAGCGTGGCACCCTCCTACACACACACACCTGATTTTCATTGCAGTTGTAACCCACTCATTAATAATGGGTTTCAACCTACATTGCACATTACAATTTCTGAAGGAGCTTTTAGAAATCCTGATGCCTGGCACACTCCAGACCAATTAAATCAGAATCATTAGGGGAGTTTGGGGAGGGTGTTTAGAGGGGGAGGACCCAGGCATCTGTAATTTTTAAAGCTTCTGGGTAATTCCAAAGTGCCACCCAAGCTAAGAAATTCTGCTCAGTTCTCACTAATCCCTGATCTATACTTATCCCACATCCCTCAAGACCCCAATTCAACCTCACTGAGACAAAGAGCATAGTGAATTGCTTCGAAGGAGACTGGTGAAGGGAAACCCAGATCCCATTTCCTTAAAGGACTCAGACCAAGAACTACACACACATACATGCAGATACATAAAAACACACCATAATGGACACCTGCATTTTTGTCCCCAAAGCAGGAGAGTGGAAAGGTACCTCAGGAGTGTGAACTCAGGCTGTGGGTATAGTAAGGCTAGGAGAGTGACTGCCCTCTTTCTGCCCAAGGCCCCGTCACCAAGCAGGACCTCTATGACCTCATGCTACAGTAGGTCAAAGCCTGAGGTCCAGAGGATCACCTCCCTGGCAGCTTGGGGTACCTGCAGCAGCCACTGCCCTGACTATCCCCTCCCAACCCCACCATGTTAGTTGGTACCCCCCACCTGCTGACACTGGATGAAGCTGATGCCACCTGGACCCTCATCAAGGACAAGGTAAGTAAAGCAAGGAGGTCAACAAGGAAATAAGAAAGTGTGATCTAGAAGGGCCTGGGCAGCTTATGAGTAGAAAAGGGCGGAAGCCTGAAGATGATGACAATTAAAACACTCAGCTTCTGTTTATGTGCCAGGCACTGCATGAAATGCTGTATACAAACTGTCCAATTACAACTATAATAGCAGCAAGAATGGTTCCTTGAAAGGCAGTGTATAGGCAACTATGAGGGCAGAGAGGAGAAATGACAAGTCAGGGGTAGGACTTCAGAGGTCAAGAAGGTTTCCTGGAGAAAGGAACTTTCTAGCTAGGAGTAATTCACACACAGAAGAGGAATAACAGACACATAAATGATGCTTAGTAAATACCTGAATGAGTTCATGAGCAGGTGGGCAGATCAGTGAACAGTGTACTATTCAAAGGTAGAGCATTTGCAAAAGCCAGGAGAGAGAAAAAAAAGTTTGGGAACCACAAATATTCTTCCAGAGCAGAGTTTAAAGGAAGAATGGTAAAAATGAGAGCGAAGAGGACTAGGAGCTGATTATAAAAGGCTTTGTAAGATTTCTAAATAACCTGAGCATTACCTTTGACCTTCTTACTTCTCTCCACCTTAATTTCCACAAAATGAGAAATCTGAATTTTGAGTCAAATATGTAGATTTCAAGGAGCAGGCAGATCTCAGCTGTAGCTGAGTTACAGGTATCCAACAAATTCCACCAAATCTAGATGGTCACAAAATTCTAAGGCTGAGATCAGGATCTGGTTCTGGTTCTGGTTCTGCTATCTGAAGGACAATTAAAGGACTCGTAACAGGAAGCCCATCGACTTTAAACGCACCATCCTAAAGGTGCCTACCAGACCCAGGGCAGCTCTCGTGACGTGCAGCCCCATGGGAAATGAAGCAGGTACTCATCACAAAGGTGTTTGCCAGGGAAGCAGTAACAGGTCCTCCCAAGTATTAAAATAACTGGTTTCAGTGGGGGGAAAGGTTGGTCCTGGACTAGCTCAATCAGAACTAGGATGGAAGCACTGAAGTCTTCAACTATTAGAAGGCTGCACCATCTCTGATACCAGAAAAACTCCTTGTCCTATTTAAATGGGAATCCGTCAGAAAAGCGGGCAGACATGCAGTAGGTGGCAACTCAAGGAGTAGGGCCCCTTTGAATGAGCTGGTTTCCTTTCTCCACGACTGCTGAGAGTTGACTGGGCATTTTGCAGACCATGTGGCTCAAGAGCTCCCCATTCAGAATTCAACCCAGACAAGGTACATTGCAGGAAGATGATCTCCCACCATCACTTTCCTGGGCTACCCTTGAACCCTAAATTCGCAGGCCTCTAAGTGCCATAGAACTTCCACCCAGAAGTCAAAGTGCAAAGGGAACAGGTAGTGGTCTCAAACGGGAACTCTACCGACAACAGTCAATCTAGAAAGAACTTGAGTGTTTTGTTTTTCCTATTTTAGGATAATCACTGGGGCCCTCAAGGGTAAGAGAGAGGATCTAATAAGCCTCCATGGCAAATCATGTCTACTTTCTAGGAAAGAGTTTCCAGCTAAAACAGGGAGGGATTCACCTTTCAACAGAAACTTGCACCGTAAGACCAAGGTATTTTAAAGTCACATTCGTGTTAGAGGGGTCTCTCTTGGGAACATCCCATTTGTCTTATTTGTATAGGAGCACAGCAGCAGTTAGGATAGGATTCTGAGTTAAGCTAGATGACTAGGCCTTCACCGTCATGGGCCAGAGCGTTCTATACAAACATGCCAACCCACCAGTGTTCTGCTCTCATCTCTGGAAACTCAATAGCCCCTCTCAGCCTGATGTCCCCAAACCAAAAGTGATCCATGTCTCAGTAATGCAAAGAAGAAATGAGGGGAACTTTTTCCATGCAGAGTAAGAAAGAATACCAGTTATTTCCTCAGCTAGATGACAAAAGACTAGTCTTCAAGCCACCTCAGCTGGTCCAAAGTACAGACACAATTCCAGTTAGCTACTCACCCTTTATGCTAGAGGGCATAATTCCAAAACAGCTTTATGTAGCAGAAAGCAGATCAGCCTTAAGGGAGCAGAGATGACGTCTACCAGAAGACCAGCAAAGTGAGTCATATCAGTATGGGCCCAGACATGCGGGATTTGGGTGCTGGGAGAGGGGAGCAGAGTACACAGCGTTTAAAGAATAGTGTGTCCCCTAGCAGAACACAGAACCAGAAGTCTCAGCCAATAATATTGGGACGCATTGAGATCATACTTAAGTACAATTACCAGAGAGGATCTGATAAGGTTTCCCAGATGGTCATGAAGTTAAACTTTCAGAACTGAGTTACCCAGCCCAAAGGGCCACAACATAGACAAAACCAAAAGGAACTGGCATCCCTAAAAACATATTGGAACTAACATTACAAGGATAAATTCACGAATCCCTAAAAAAGAACAATCCCTTGCACTAGGGCAGAAGGTGTACAGTAATGGTTGCAGAAACAGCGTTAAGTGTGAAACTCCCAAACCTCTTCTGTGTACCCATTCCTGGTTCTTGACATCACCTATTTAATCAATCACCTAAGAACAAACCTTGAGATTCCTGTTCTACTCCCTATAAGTGCACAGTTCTACTAATTCTGTAACCTAAAATATCTTGCCCTGTTAATCTAGTGACGGACCTCACCGTGTCTTGCCTGGGGCACAATACTCTTAACTGATCTTTTTATTTATGCCTTCCTGTTCAAATTAGCTTTCCAACATGCCCATCTGATCCTGTCCCTCCAGAGGACTTCAAGTGGCTTTCTATCACCCTCGGGATAAAATTCCTCTCTTAGCATATACACAAAGCCTTTCATAATCTAGTTCCTTGGTGCCTGGCCCTCTTCGTGGCATACATTTAATATCAAAGTACATGTGCTCTTAGTTTGTGAGTTCAGTCTTGTTCACTGGCTGTTCCCCCTGCCTGGACCTACCCATTCTTCTAGTTGGCTCAGGTAGTCAAAGCTCAAATATTACCATCTAGAAACCTTTGCCCATCTGAACACAGAGAGTATTAAATCACTTTGCATCTCCTTCACATTTTGCTATTATGTTACGTAGCCGACTACTGTTTACATTTCCGTGTCCTCCATTAGACTGAGCTATATTGGGACAAGGACAAAGTCTCATTCTTTGACGCATTCCCAGTATCTAGCAGACTGGCACATAGCAGACATTCAAGATTTTGCTACAGGAGAGAATGGGAGATAAGCAGGAAATAAAACAGTCTGAGCACACTGTGGAGATGTAATCAAGCAAGAACAGTGGGAAGGTCAAGCTAGAGTAGGCTAGAGGAGGCTACCAGTTACTCCTGCAAGACTCAGTCCCTCCCCTATAAACCGCAGGTAATCGAGGAGAGCTTTGGGCCCAACGTAGTGGCAGTACCATTCCTGTCGGACGCAGCCTGCTATGACCTGCTGGGTGTGCTAGTGAAGCAGTCCCGCCCCGCCCACACCCGCCTGGCTTTGCCAGGTCGGCAGGGTCGGCAGGGTCGGAGGGCACTTCAACCAGTGGGGCTGCTCCCGAACCTCCTGGAGCAGGCAGGGTCCGAGGGTGCCTTTGCACACTGCACTCGGGAATACTCACCCAATGGCCGAACCGAGACAGCTTATGAAGAGACGCGACTGGTAGATGGGCAGCCCTGCCGGATCCGCCTGCACATAGGAGGCCTGCGCAAGAAGGTGGCCTTCCTGCTGCTGCCGCCTGGGCAGGTGAGCCTACAGCAGACTCTCCCCTGGCTCCGAAGCACCCACAGCATCTACGTCATCTACCAGGTCTTCTCCTGTTCCTGGCTGCAACTGGGGCTACTACCTACCGCCCAGGAGCCCCAGATGCTGCGACTACAACGGTCACTGCCCATTGCCTTCTCCTGCCTCAAGTTTTCACTGCAGCCCAAAGGCGTGCTGGGACCTCAGAAGCCCCTGACCAAAGATCCACTGCCCCACGGGGCCAACTGGGTCAGACCCAACCTCAACATCATGCCAGCTCTGGCCCCCACATCAGACCCTGCTGATACCCCCGAAGCTGCCGACGTGCCCCCACCAGTCCCAGCCCCACCGACACCACCTCCCCAGGAAGGACCAGAGGGCAGACCCACAAGATTCTCCTACAAAGGCCGAAACCCCTTCCGAAGGGGGCCCCAGATGTTGTCAGGTACTGCTAGGGGAAATGAGGATGAGAAGAATGGGGTGAGGTGGAGAGAGGGCATGGAAAGCATAGCCCAGGAGTATGTGGGGCACCTATAACGCGACACTGGACCCTGACGAGGGGTGACGGAGTGAGGGTGCCGGGGAGGGTGAGACGGAAGCATGATTCTGGTGAGAGGGTGGGCACAGCAGAGAAGACCAGAGGGAGGGACCGGGGGGGCAGAAAGACCAGGGCACGAATCAAGCTGTGACTATCCCAACTCTGGCAGAGAACTGGCTCTTCAGCCCCCGCAGCCCCCCACCAGGAGTCCAGGGTGGGGGCCCCGGGGACCCCGACCGGCACTCCATGTCCCTGCCCCTGCTGCAGGGTCTGTCCTTGGAGTTCGACAGCGAAGACTGAAGCTGAAGATGCAGGGGGCAAGGCCCCCAAGATCTGGCATAGGGATACTGGTCCCCAATAAACATCAGCTGCTGCTCCCCCAAATCATCCTGGCCAAGTTGCTTCTTCCTTCTAGGGTCCAGAGACGGGGGAGAATCCCCACTTTTCTCCCTAAGATCCATGCCTTTTTACCCTGCCAGGGCACAAGCAGCACCCTGAAACCCCCAGCAGCATGTCCTCACCAGAGATAAAAAAAAAAATACCCCTGGCCACCTCCCCAGCTGTGTACAACCTTCCTGGGAACCCAGTCCCATAGAACGGGTGGGAAAGAAGAATGAGCACAGAATAGAGATATCCCTTTTATACATATTGCAACAAGTTCTCATAAAACATTCATCTGAAATAAATTAAAAAGTCTTCTTGCCACTGCCTCCAAACATAAAAAGGAGCCTATACCCTGGCCCCAGCCTAGGCCGCTCGAGGCCCTGATTGTCCATGGAAGAAAGTTAAGGGTTGAGGGGCCCCACGCCTGAGACAGGAGGGCCAGACCCCTCCTCTGAAGAATCCAGCAAGAAAGGCGAGGTGACGGCGTGGGCCTGGGAGATGGCGGCCAACTCCTTGAGGAACTCAGGGAAAATGACCGCACAGTAGACAGCGTTCTTGACTCGAAGAGCCTCACCCTGGCGCTCCGGGGCCCCGCCCCGGGGAGGAAGAACTGGCGTTGACGCCCCAGGGGAGCTCCCGCCTAGGCCAAGTCCTGCTCCATCTCTCCCAGGCTGAAGAACCAGCTGTGCCGCCTGGCGTGCCCTGGTAGGGCTGTGTGCGTGCCGCAGCAGCAGCTCCCCCAAGGACGGTCTCCGGCTCTTCACTGGAAACAAACAGGGGCATCGTGAAAGTGCTGGTGTCAGGAAAACTCCCCTGGTCTGAGAGATTTCCCCACACCCTCGGTTCATGGACTTCTTGGCTAGGGTTCTGAGGGAATGGAAGAATAGACAACGTGGGCCAGAAATGAACCCCAATTACCATTTCCTGTCCCATTCTTCAAGATGACTGAGGACTACAGTGAGGAGGGGCCATTCTGCACTTTAACACCAAGACACCGCCGGCCCAGCCCCTTTCCCTCCAGGCAACCTCCCCAACCAGCCAACTTTATCCCCTTCAGTCTTCTCAACCAGTCAGTGCTTCAGCTGCTTCATTGCCAGCTGTCCCCTTCTTTCTCCAAGCTGCCTCACTCTAAGAGAGCCCCTTACTACTCCTCCCTTTCTAATCACTAGTCCACCATCCTAAGCTATTTCTCCTCAATCCAGAACATGACCTTACTTCATGTTTCCCATCACCCTTCTGAACTAGTCAACCACTCTCACCTTCACCCTGCCTATCAGAAACACTGACCCGCATCCCATTTCTTCAACACCCATGCAGGCTCCATATGCTCAGGGACCTTATCTTTTCTGTCACAATCCAAGAGTCCTCCCAGATCTGTTCCATAGCACTCCTTCACCTCCTGTCTCCCTCCCACAGACACCTGGCAACTGGTTATAGCCAGGTAACTGCAGGTCAGCTTGCATTCAAATAAGCCATTTAAAACGAATTCTCTGCATAGACTCCTCACTCTGGACACATCCACTCTCTAGGACCTGACCCCATTCTCTACCCCTAACACTGGTTTGAGAGACGCTAGATCTATTAAATGTGGCATCCAGAGTCCTTCACAACCAGGCTCACATATCTTCTTCTCAAGACCCCGCCCTGCTTTTGCATCTATACCAAGATGCTCTTCCTGGGAGCTTTTCTGGCATTTGTAGTTCCCCCACCTTAGCTTTGCTTTCCCCGCTAATTTTATACTTGAGATTTTGAAATTTCATTAACCCTACCTCTGAGAAGCCTCCTGTTTGCCCGCCACCGACTTTCCATTCTATTACCCTTATCACACTGTATTTGAACAACTTGTTTACATGTCTCCTACCTCATGCACTAATCTGTGAGCCTACGGGCTTGGACTCTGTCTTATTCACCTTTATCCTTGCGTGCTCCACAGTGAACACAGCGCTGAGACTGTGGAAGCAAGAAACACTCACAGTACTAGGCACTAGAACACTAGGCAATGGACTTCAGCTAGGTCTGTACAATAGAAATACCCTTTCTCAACCTACATGCTTTTCTCCTGAAGCCCCCACCTTACCTCTGCTCTCCTGCTCTCAGCATGTTATTTTGCCTCCTATTTTAATAGCAAATAAAAGATAATATCAATTCCCTAACCTTAACCCCTCTCAAAACATACACGCACTGCACAACTCTGTCATTTCTTCGTTTGCCTCTTCTCACTTGCCTCAAGGGGGAACAATAATCACCTTTTCCAAAGCTGATCCTTTGCTGGAGCTCTGGATCTCACAACCTCCACCACCTTCAGGACCTGATTCCTCCATTATGCTATTCCTAGAGTCATTCTCTAGACCACCAGCTCTTTGAAGGGGAAAGAGCATATCTTGGACCTCCCTTGTACCAAGGATAGTTCCTACCACATCCGGCAAGTACTCAGATACTTCATGAAAAATCTAGATTTATAACTTCGTGGCCTTTCTTCTTCATCACTCACAACCATTCACCAGATTCTGCCTAAATTTCTCTCCCATCTTTACCTTATCAAAGTCTCCCTATCTACCTCCACTACTTTAGTTAAAACCCGACAGATCACATGTGCATTATTATGGCAGAAGCCGCCTGACTGCTCTTCCTGACACCATTTTCTCCTAGCTCTGACTCACCTAGCAACGAACTAACATACTCATCATTCTGCCCCTGGTCTAAGAACCTCCACTGATTTCTCACCGCCTAAAAGATCCCAGTTTCTACTCTGTTTATTACCTTTCAACTACCCTGCTCTAAACTGTCCATGCCATCACCTCTACGAAAGAATGAAGCCCTCCCACTCCCTTCCCAGTTTCACCCATCTCTCAAGGCTCATGATAAATGGCTTGTCCTTTATCAAGCTGTAACAACATCTCAACCAAGAGACCACTCTACCCCTTGCCTATTTCCAAATCCTAGAGCAGGTTTTGCTGACGCTGCTGATTCAACCCTTACTGGACAGAACTATGTTTTATCCTCTGATCAAGAAGCCTGAGGACAAACACCAAGACTCAATTTTCTGCAACTCTCCAGTTCCCAGCACAAGGCTTCACCTTTAATAAGAGCTCGATTAACCTGGGCTCTTTAGCAATCCAGCTGTCTAGGCAATCGAGGAAAAGGGGTGGTGGGGCAGGTCTCACCTAGGGGATCGGAGCGGCGGAGGGCAGGTCCTGCTGTGGGGCCCTCAGCCCAGTCCAACTTGCCACGGGCAATGAGGTACTTCTTGGCTTTGGATAGCAGTGCTGGGAAATCCTCCTGAGAGGCTGCAAAGCTCTCAATCTTGTTCTTCACAGAGCCCAGCACCTACAAAGCACAGCTTCATGACATGTCTGGGTGGCTTGAGACTGACACAATCCTTTCCGGTCCCAGGAAGCCTGTCCCCAGTCCCCCCCAGGGCCACTCCAGATGTGGGCCTCGCCCACCATGGAGCCTGGACGCACCCATGCATGCATGCATCGCACACCTGCAGCAGGGACTTGACACTGGGCTGGAAGACCATGTTGGTGTTGAGCAGGAAAGAGCGGAGCAGGGGCTGGGGGTGACAGGCTAGCTGGGCCACCAGCCCCGTCAGCAGGAAGTTCACATAGACGGAGTTCTGCAGCATGTTCTCGAGTTTGGCAAAGAGCACAGCCATGAAGGGGCCTGGGAGGGGTGGGCACAAGGATACAAGGCCTGAACACAACGCACGTGGCACGCATTCCTCCCCAAAACAAAAGCCCTCCCCCCACTGGATGAAAATCACTTGGACATCAGTCCCTGGGCATGTTTAAATATTCTATGACCACCTGCTCTAGAGTAGATAAAATGGCAAATACCACATGGACCCAAGAGTCCAGATGCCAGCTTTGCACAAATTCAAGCTGAAGAGCCAAATCATACAGGTTCTGGAGCCAGGCAGACCTGGTTCCAATTTCAACTTTACTCCTTACTAGTTAAGTTATTGGATAAATCTAGACTTGTCCAAGTTTAGTTTCCTAAAATAATAAAATATACCCACCTTAGAAGGTTATTAAGAGAGTCGAAGCAACACTAATCAGAGATATAAAGCATTCAGCCCAAGATCTAGCAAAGTATATGTGTTTAATAATAGCTACAATCTACGTGACATTCCTCGGTTTTTAACAAGTTTCACTTAAAAGGTACAAAAGAACAAGTGAGAAAGCAATTAAGACCACAAAGAAGAATCAGGTTACACACAAGGCAGAGGATAACACTAGACCTGGGTTAGAAAGCAAGCAAGAAGAAAGTATAACAAAGGACAAGGAAAGTGACTCTATGGGTCAACTTAAAGTTACGGGAGGAATCTCTGGATGACCAGAGAAGAAATCAGCTCTGTCCTTCAAAACCGAGGAACCAAGAAGGTGGAGCGGACTCTACAGGATAGTTTAGGGCAAGGGAGAACTGAATCGGGGCAGACTCTTTGGCAGGGAACAGGATAACAAAGTATTAGAACCATCTACTGGGAGAACGGCCTTAACTAGCACTAGGTCTTCGAGAACCCTAACAATCTGTCTGATCCAGCATTTGTGCCCCTAAGGACTGCACTATGAATGGCTGAGAACAATGAAGGGCAAGAAGTAGCAAATGCTGAAAAAGAGCCTAGGACACTTTCCACTCCAGACACATGTAATTAGCCTTCGCTCCAAAATCAATCTTGACAGGGTCCTAAGATACCCAACAGTTTTTTCCCTTTGTTCTCTCATTTCCTGGGACTTTAATTGCAACAGAAAAAATTCTCAAAACCCTTGAGTTTACTAAGGAGAAAAAGGGTAGAGTTTCAATTAATGCTTTAGGAATGTGGTAAAATCTACACACCACCTTCTAGCGGTACTAATCAAGAAGGAGCCAGGAGAAAGGTGAAAGAAATGGAGATATTTCTGTAGTCTACAAGGACTGTCCTGACTCAAGCAGAAGCCTCGGCGCTATGTGAGCAGATGGCAGCAGACCCCAGGCCTGGCTGGGTGTGTACTGACCAAGGCGCGACGGCCTAACTACAGACTGGAAGGTGGGTGGTTGCCTTGGTCACCTGGAAACTGCCATGTGCCTAAGACTGGGCCAGGGAAAAGCGACCACTTGCTGAGTTCTCACAATGGACGTACATCACGGTGATTTACACATCCAGTGACACAAATGAGATGCTAACTCAAAGTATGTCAAACCCAAAACCTGTGGTCTTAGCCTTGCCTTATCCACTACATGGCTTCCTAGAGGTGGTAGTTTTATTTGCAGGGAGGAAGCAGAAGATGGGGCAACCCCCACCAGGTGGTAGGGAATAAAGAGGGCTAGGCTGGACAGACATGGCTCTCAAAAGAAACAAAGTGCAGTTAGCCCAGCCTTTCAGGTGAGGTCTAGTTCCATGGGTAACCTGAAGACCCCCAAGAAGTCAGCTGGAGAGCTCAGAGTCACACTGTGTGATTTGTCCTCAGACATATCCACTCTATCTGCTCCAGTCTTTACTAATAACTATAAATCCTTAAGAAAGTCTTACTGAGCAGTCATGGCAGTCAATAAGGTACAGGGAGAGAAAACAAGAGAAACTTGAAATTGAGTCCTCCTCTGAAGAGACTAAGAGAAAGGAGACAGGGCTGGTAAGGGGAAAACATTAGAAAAGCTGGCCTGCACCACAGGACAGCTGACAGGAGGCCTAAGATGCAGACAGATAGAAACGTGGGGACAGTGACACCACGGGGCAGAGGTGCCTCTCAAACAGGACAGCACACACGTAGCCTCCACACAGCTCAGATATGCTGCAGAGGTTTCCTGGGGAACACCAAACAGACTACTCTGCTCACAAATCCCAGGAAATGGCCAGACAAGGGAGGAGGAGGAACATGCACATAGGACAGATACACAGGCTCAGACAGAAGTCAGTACGCAAACCAGCACAAGCATGGAAAATGGAGAGACGGACACAGAGACACAGTACAACATGGTATGTATCTGGAAGGGACCCAAGCAGAATGGATGAGGAGCTAGGCAAGTACCCAGAAATGACGTGGCCAAGACGTATCAGAAACCAGCACAAATATGTCAGGGACATGCAGCATACACAAAGGAGAAGGCCTAGGCAGCGTAGCTTACCAGTGAAAGGCTGGCTCGGCAGCTGGTTGAGAGTCCGCAAAGGGCTGCTGAGGAAGGGGCCAGGGGGCTCAGGGGGACAGGTGAAGCTCTCGAAGGCCTCCTCCTCCTCAAGAGGTAGTGGAGGCTCTAGGGGGGGCAGTGAGCCAGCCCCGCCATTGCTCAATGCCACCTCCAGCTCCCGGAGCTCCTGCCCAAAGCCTTCTAGTCCTGCCATGCCCTCGGAGGTGCCCTCTAGTAGCTTTCCAGCTCCCTCCTGTGGCACCCGACGAACCTTCTTGGCCCCCTCAGGCCACGGTCCTGGCACCCCATTCAGCTGGGGAGGGGGCAGGTGGCTGGGGCCCTCCCCTGCAACCCCAGCCAGCCCCCCACTCCCCAGCTCTTCCTCCTCTCCTTCCCCCACATTGTCCCTGTCCTCCTCAGGCCGTAGGCTGCGTTTCTTAGTCCGGGAGCCAACAGGACTGGGCTCAGGAGGGGGCCGCTCGCCATCATAGGGGGCGGACCAGGAACGGCAGGCTCGGACACAGTGGTCCACACCACAGCGCGCCTCACGCAGATACTCCAGATAATTGTCTTCCAGCTCACCAGGCTCCTCTGCAGGGCTGGGCCGTCGGCCAGGGCTGGAGGCTGGGGATGCAGCAAGCCCTGGTGAGCGAGGGGCGGGGGCTGGGGACTCGGAGCCACCCAGGCTCTGCTGTCGCAGGAACAGTGCCAGGCGAGATGGCGTAGAGGGCCGGGGCACCGTCACCACAGAAGAGGAGTCAACACTTGGGCTTCCAGGGCCTATAGAAGGAGAAAAAACATAAGAGCGATCAAAGAGACAGAGGTCCAGGAGGAGGGACCAGAGGCCGAGGGAGGCTAAGAGAAAAGGCAATGAGGAGGCAGAACACAGGAACTCTTCAGACAACTGACTCTCTCTCCTCTAAGTTAAGCTTTTCTTCATCCACCACTCCCTTCACCACCCAAGGCATAATGTAAACAGGAAGAGAACAAGATGGGAGTGAGAAAGAGGAACAGTTTTGCTCAGAAGCTAAATTTCATTGGCAGAGTTGAGGATTCACTTTTGCAAGACCCTCACCGACCTCCCCAAAGATGGAATGCCACTCACGGCCACCTCCCTCCCCTCACCCTAACCCCACCTTCTTGCTTCATTCCCCAGAACCCATGAGGTTCCATACCCGTGGTGTCCTCCCTTCTCCCTGCCTCTCGGCTAGGCCCACCTCGTGCCCACGAGGCATGCTCTGGACGAGGTGGGCTGGGAGCGTGGTGCCGACAACAGCGTGGGATTAGGGAGAGAAACTTGTCAGCTGCTCGTCCATATAGGTCCACGTCACGTACAGCTGGCTTCTGGCTCAGCATCACATGGTTACACGGAACAAGATACCTGGGAAGGACAGCAGAAAGGGACATGGGCTAGATCAGGGAGGAAGGACCGAGTCTGGGAGAACATCAGGCCAATGAAACTACATGGTTAAGCAGGGTTGCAAGAGGACACACATGAACAACCCCAACTCAACCCACTGCCCCAGCAAAGCACAAGGCCCTGAGGTCCCTGAGCATTCAGGATCCGCCATCCCTCAGCCCCTGCCCCCACAGGTACCTGAGAACCAGCTGCAGCAGGACATCCTCACAGCTGAGGTTCAGTAGGGTCCTGAAGAGACTCAGAGAAACCATGCAGAGCTGGGGGGTGGGGGGAGAGGGAGAGAGTCACCGTAATAGCTCTCTACCCTCCCAGATATTAACCAAACAGGAATACCCACACCTCCAGCCCCAGATCAACTCCCACAGGAACAATGCACACAGGGCCTGGTACATTAACAGTCGTTCAAGTATTAAATATCACATGGTCTTTGTGGGGAAGATGTTACTATGCACAGATAGGAATGAAGCATGTGCCAAAGTAAATGTATTTCTATAGAGCACACACGATGGCAGACTTCTGACTAAATATACCTGGCAGCAGAGACTCCAGCGATACTTAAATGGAATGAATACCCATGAAAAGGGAGCCTAGAAAACACTGGGACTGAGTGAATGACCAACAGGAGACCACAGCAACATGGTAACTAAGTGAATGGCTGTCCGCAGGAACTGTAGCGGCACAGTAACTGAAAGCCTGCCAACAAGAAACCAGAGGGAACCTGGAAGAATCCCAGTTGAGGAAGTGGGCAGGGCTGTGAAAATGAAGTCTGAGTCATCTCTCCAACACTACTTTATCTCTCAGAAGGTAAAATAAAGAAAAGCTTAAGGGTAGCTGACAGGAAGAGGAAAAAATTGGTGGGTCCAGATCAGGGGAAATCTTTTGTTTTAGGAAAGGAAGAAGGACGGTTGTCTCTGGTTAGGCTACAAGAACAGACACACATAAGCTGTTCCTCAGGTCTCTGATGCTCCACAGCACTTTTTCTACACTTCCCTCATGGCAAGTGTGTCAAATACCTCCAGCTCGCTAAGGACAACTACTGGGTCTTAATCTCAGACGCTACCCGCACAGTCTAGATGCTAAATTACTGTGGGAGAATTAAAACCAGTCACAGTGGGGAAGGGATTCACAAAAAGCAGTTCACTTTTTGTACAGCTGGATATAGAAGGGGGTCTACCCTAAAAGGCCAGTTCAATCAGCAGTAACTGTTTAATAGGTGCAGTCAGCATCGGTGAATCACAGAATCATCAAAAGGATGTGTGGAAGGTAGAAAAATCACTCCTCAAAGATGTCCAAGCCCTAATTTCCAAACCTGTAAATATTTTACCTTACACGGCAGAAGGGACTTGGCTGGTAAGACTAAAGATAGGGAACTGACGTGGGGAAAGGATCCTAACATCCAAGTTGGCCAAGTCAAATCATGAGTCCTCAAAAGCAGAATCTCTTCATTTGTGTCAAAATGGTTGCGAAGGAGAGATCTGAAGTATGACAGGGACTCAAAGCCATCATCAGTTACTCTGAAGATGGAAGAAGGGTGCCATAACAAAGGATTTTGGCCTCCAGACATTGAGAATGGTCCGTCAGTGATAGTCAGCAGAAAATGAGATCTCAGTCCTATAACTGCAATGAAATAAACTATGCCAACAATCTGAGTGAACAAGGAGATGGGATCTTTCCTAGACTCTTTAGAAGGAACACAGTCCCACTGACACTTTTGTTTCAGTCTGGTAGAATCCATGACAAACATATGAGCCACATAACTACAAGATAATATGTTTTGTTTTAAAGCACTATGTCTGTGATATTTGTTACGACAACAACAGGAAACTAATACCGATAGGCACACAGACCAGCTCACCAGTATGGTTCCCTTTAAGCCACAAAATGCCAGCTACAGAAGTTACAGGTCAGGCCAACAGAATCAAGCTTACAAGGGCCAGACAGCGGAAAGGAGAACATCTGCATATTTAGTATAGACATCGTGAAATCAGAAGAGATCTGGTTCTTCCAAGAACCAGGAATCAAGAAGAAATACCCCAAGAACATGAAAGGTTCCTGGGACCAGGGTACTAAATGACAGAATAATAGAAATAAATGCTAAAGACTAAAGATAATAAGGGAGAATCAAAGCAGCAGAGGTTAGGATCTGTTGCTCTCATTGTCAAATTCTCAAGTGTATACCTTGCTCACAAAAATTAGTCTAATCAGATTTAATCTGTAATGTCTCACATAATTGCACATATACTCTAGCTACTTAGAAACCTCCCTTAACAAAACATAATAGCTAACCGGGAACCTTATCTATTTGGAACCCTACCACCAGGTATCTCAAATACCTAGAACAGTTTTCTAGAACCCTTAGGGAGTCACAAACATCTATTTTAGACACAAAGGTGCGGGAAACTTCGAGCCAAAATAAATGCCATGAAGCTTATGGTTAAACTAATGTTTTAATCTCCCTAGAAAGACTAGGTCTTTTTTACTTGGAAACCTATTTATTTCTATGCTACACACATTTTTGTTGGTCAAAACTTCTTACTATGGTCTACAAAGCCACGCATGATCTGAATCTTATCTACTTTCTACTCTCATCTTGCTCCTTCTCCCCCTTGCTCACTTCACATCCAGTCGCACAGCCTTTCATTTCCTCAGATACGCGTGATGTCCTTCCTGCTGCTCCTCCTGCCGAGACTGCTCTTCCACTTGACCTTTACTACGCCAACTCCCTCATGACCTTCAGGTCTGAGCTTAATGTCACCTCCTCAGAGAGCTTTTTTTACCTACCTGTTATATTCTAAGCACTCCATTTGGTTTTTTCATTCCAATGACCACATTTTTCAATTATTTTATTAAGGTGTTTGCTTGTCTACCTTTACCGTAAAGGACACTCCGTAAAGTCAGCAACTGCGTCTGCCTCCTCTACCATTACATCCAGTGCCAGCAACAGTACAGCACACAGCAAACAGGCAATAAAATGTTCAGGAGGAAGGAATGTAAGCAGGGTGGTGGGAAGATGGCTGGCCCAGGCGATAGCAGTTCAAATGCAGCAAATCCAAAGGGGAGTCGAGATAAGCACACTAGGGGATCTGGGTCATCTATCAAAGCAGACACAAAATCTAAAGAAGTGATGTCTCCATAGTAGGCCACAGAGCAATCCACAGCTAAAGAGAAGCCCACACCATTGCTACATTACAAGTACAACACAGTGGCAAAACCCACAGTCATCTAGAAGAGGTACGGCATTCTAGAGTCGTATGTTACAAAAGAAGGGGGGTAGGTTAAAATCTGTCCCCAATGCAATTAAAAGTTTAATACTGGAAAGTAAGTACCACCTAACCTTGAAATGACTGCTGAAGACAAAGGGCAGGAATACCCTTCCTAGAACAAAGGACAGAGAGAGAAGATGGCTTACCCAGGTAAGCCAGGACAGAGGTAGGGGCCATACCCGGGAGTTGCTGCCAATACGGGCAACGAGGGTGTCAAGGATGGTATGGGTGTCATGCCGGTGTAACAGCAGGAATCGTAGGAAGGTACGGAGGAGGGCAGGCTCTGAGATACTCCGTAGGAAAAGTTCCAGGTAGGCGGTACTGGCGATCATCTCCTCCACAGAGGTCTGGATGAAAGGAAGAGAAAGTTTGGAGACTTAGACTTCCGGGCGAATACACTCATTTTCCCTGAGTTCTAAGGAAGAACGAGGAACAGACAAGGAAAAAGGGAGGAACACCCAGTCCACTGCCGCCTACACTGGCCCTGGCCTTCAGGTCACTGTCCCTCCGCCTGGCCCCGACCTGCCTCGCCACCCATGACTCTCACCTTGTGCAAAGCAGGACCCATGACAGGCACCAGGAACCCATTATGGATATAATCTACCAGCTGCTTCTGCACCAGAGGGTGAGCCACCTGCAGGGGTGTAAGACAGAGGAAGGAGGATGGTGAGGGGGACCACTGTCTAAAGGGAACAGAAGGGTACAAGTTCACAGCCTACCCCCAACATGGCAGAACTCCGAGAATGTATCCCCTCCCACCCCATCTCCCCAATGACCAAGGGCCAGACCTCCTGGGAACCCCAGTCCCACCTGAATGACTGCATTGCAGAATTCTAGGGAACTCATGAAAAGCGCGAGAGCTGGGACTCCCAGCCAGTCCTCTCGTCGCAGGCAGTGCCAATCATCCCCTGGAACCTCAATCTTTCGGGGCAGTGAGGAGTACAGGGCACTCAGCCCTGTGGCCAGCACCTAGGAACCACCCCCAAGAACAGGTTAGCAAAGGTTCAGACAGTACAAAAAAGGGGAACAGGGGGGCAATGAACCCATAGTTTTGCTGGGAGTAAGGGGGAGAACTATCACCAGAGTATGTATTTAGTCAATGTGTCAGGACATTACCTGAGAACACTGGTCCAGGAAACATTTTGGTCTAAGCCCATGTTTCACCCCCCACCCCAATTCTACGAGCTGCCTTCAAAACTAGACGCTACTTCCTAAAGGAGAGGGCCCTGCTACATAGCCCCTCCACAGCTCCTGACTAGGAAGGTGCCCTCCAAGGCCTACCCACTACCCCCCTCCCCAACCCCACCCCAGCAGATGCTGACCGGGCAGAAGTAAGAGTGATCTGCGATGTAGCGGCCCACAGTGGGGCTCCCCGCTGACAGAGCCATGAGCAGGAGCAGGGCGTCACGGGCCTGTTGACCCAGCGTGCCCTCTCGGTGGACAAAGGGGACAAGGCGAGAAAAGAGGAGAAGACGGGGGGCAGCTCCAGGCTCAGGAGGTGGCTGCAGAAAGAACTCGAGCAATGACGGCTCCCGGGCCAGACACACACACAGCTGGCTGAGAAGTAGCACCAGGCCTTCATCCAGTGCTGGGCTACTGGGCACAGGGCGACCACAGGCGTCCAGCAAGGTCAGCAGAGCCTCACGAACTGGACCGTGCCGCAACAGTGGCTGACGAGCCTCGCTCACGAGCATCTCAAATAGCTTCAGCTGCTCCGCCCGCCGCTCCTCAACTCCATCCCCAAGTTCATCCCACCGGAGCTGCCATGCCAACACACGAGAGAGCAGATCCTCACGCAGAGCAAATTCCAGCAGGGGCCCCGGGGCCGTGGAGGTGGAGGGGACTGCACGATCCTCCGCCAGCAGTGTCAGCATCTGGTAAGTGTGATTGCGGACAGCACTGAGGTCATCTGCTGCCAGAGAACCTTGACGCTCCAGAATTCGCACCACCTGGAAAATAGGACAGAAGACAGAGGAATCTAAGATGATACAGTGAGAGAACACAGGAGATGAGGAAGATTTGGGTGGCTGGTGGACTGGGCCTTATGGCATTGCCTCCTACCTGGGACCAGTGATTCTTGAAGACCATAAGGCAGGTCTCAGGGTCAGCCATGGCAGGGGCCTGCAGACTGGCCCCTTGAGGTACACGGTGCCCAGGGCCCCGGGAAGCCAGTCTGCTCAGCCAGTTCATCCTCTCCATGAGGCAGGCCGGGCAAGGCCAGCAGCCAGAGGGCCACACTCAGAAAATCTGCCAGCTGGAGAATTTCTCCACTGATGTCTCCGGTCTGCTTCATCCGGTCTGTAGGAACCAGTAGCTGGCCATGAAGCCAGAAGATATATCAGGTTGGAGTGATGAACCCAGAGGTCACTGCCCAGTCCAGACTTGCAAATCTAATTCAGAGAAAGAGATTGGAAGAGATTAACAAGAGTTTCCCTCTCTCCACTCCCCAGCAAAAAGAACTCATTGCACTGAGAACTCCACCTGCACACACGGTGAGAGCCTTACAATCAACATGTCTAAACCAGAACTCATTTCTACCACCAACCCTGTTACTCCCCCAGTCTTTTCCAGCTAGATTCTGATACCAATAGTCACCTAGATGGCTCAGGCTAAACCTGGCTATCATCCTTGTTTTTTTCTTTTTCTTACCTCCAATACCCAATATATCAGCAAACCCTATTATATCTATCCTCATAACTTACTATATTTTTTTTTAAATATATATTTTTATTGTTATTTATGTCTTTTACATTTTGTATTCCCCTAGGGTAGCCCACCACCAATTCACCCGTGATCCATCTCCATGGTCCCTTGTGTTCTTTTCTATTCCATTTTGTGCCTATATTATTGCAACATCTTCCAATCTGATCTCCATGCTTCCAGTCTGACTGAGGGTATTCTCCACATAACAACTAAAGTAATATTTTTAAAACCTGAATTATATTACAAATCTCCTCTACTGAATACCTTCCAATAATATCCTATCACACTAGTTGCAATCCAAATCCCTTACCTTGGCCAGAAGAACTGGAATAATCTAATCAAACATAACCTCTTACCATCTTCTTCCTCACTCATACTTTACTCATGCGCCTTCTTAAATATCTTGTTCCCTCTGCCTGGAATACTCTTCTCCTGGTCTTCACACTGCTCTCACCACTCAGTTCTTTTCAAATGCCACATCCTCTGGGAGGCCTTATTTAATAATGCTAAATTGCACATCTCCCCATCTTCATAATACTACTCTTTTTCTTCTTAGCAGTTTACACTATCTGAAATTTCTTATTTGTTTATTTGTTTATCTTTCCCACTAGAATTAAGCTCATTAAGGGCAGGGCTTGTCTGTTTTGTTTACTGTTGTATTCCCAGTACCTAGAGCAGTGTCTAAGGACTCAATAAAGATTTATTAAACATATGAATATTTAAGTGAATAAATGAGTGAACAAACAAAACAATGATCAGGAAACCCAGTCCAGATCTGATTCTAGTCCTCTGGGACTGAGAAGGAAGAAAATGTTTTTCTACCTATCACAGTTCCCTCCCTAAAGTCCCACAGACCCTTAACTAGCAGCATACTTTTAAGAGGTAGCAATCCAAAGCCAACCAAATGAGCAAAACAATTTTCATTCTAGCAAGGGACACAAGCACACACTCCCATATACACACACCGACCCCACTTCTATCAGAATGTGCAACACTCCTGGGGACATGACATGACACCCTCAATAAAGAAAGGGAGAAAGTCCCAAAATACATTCGGCCTAGGCTGAGGTTCACAGTTCCTTCTCTAGCGTTCCCACCACCCCCTTATCAGTACCATCTCTCAAAAGTCTAACTTCAGAGGAAAGGCGTGGTTCAGTTCTCCTTCCTCTTTACCCAACTGTTTATGCTCACTGTTGCAGCATGGTCCAGCTCTGAAGCTCTGCTGACCTTAGGTTGTATCAGTCATGATCTCCTTTCACCCAGATACTACCTGTTACTAGCTCACAATGAAAGGAAAATAGCAACTATGCTGAAGGGAATCCTCTGCAGAACAAGAGACAGTCTTACAAAGGATGGGCCCATTTGTAAAGAGCAGATAAAGCCCATCCATTAACTCAGTGTACAACTAACTGGATTATTTTACTGAAAAAGTACTGGGTACTGGACTTAAGCAAAGGAAATATGAAGATGGATAAAACTAATGGGGGTGGGGAGAGAATTTTTTAAAATTAGTATTACAAACAGAGGTATTTGCAAAAGGGTCACAGGGCATGAAGGAAAGCGAGTACTGCCCGGGAGGCTATCAGAAGGTTCCAGAGAAGAGGGGATACATGAGTTAAATCTTTAACAATAAGATACTGGCCACACAGAGCACAGAAGGAAGGTCTACTTCACATTAAAAACAGTACCTACAAAAATATGGTGCTGTGAACGAGCATGACAAATCTGAAGAAAAGTTGCAGTTTGGTGTGGCTTAATCACAGCCTATTTAGAGAAGAGAAAGCTACTGAATTGAAGGGTAAATATGATGTAGGTAATAACCATCACTGAATATGCTAAGGAGTTGGGTTTTATCTGTTGACACCCTAGAGACAAAGAAGATTTATAAACAAGAAAATGATTTGTCATGCTCATTCACAGTGCCTTATTTTTGTATGTACTGTATTTTTTTTTAAAAGATTTATTTTTTATTTATACATACAAGCTGGGGTACAGGCCAGAGGCATGGGGCAGTGAGAGGGTCCACCAGACACAGAGCGGGGAGCAGAACAGGCAGATCAGAAATACACTGCTGAGGGGAGCAGCGGGCGAGGCAGGAGAGGTCTGCCGCGCCATGTGGGATTCTCCCCGGGCGGGAGTCGAACTCGCGTCGCCGCTGCCGACAGCTCCACAGCGCAGCGCTTAACCGCTGCGCCACCCGGGAGGCCCTGTATGTACTGTTTTTAATGTGGAGTATACCTTTCCTTCTACTCTGTATTGGCCATTATCTCATAAAAATATGTCAAAAAGCAGTGTAAGGTGGAGCAAGAAAGACTGGTGACAACTGACAATTTATAAGAACCTATTTCAACAGCCCATTAAAAAAGAAAAAAAAAGAGGTGGCATGAACTAAGGTGTTAAGAGGCAGATTAAAAAAAAAAAACAAATGAGATTCACCTCTATCTGAGCATGTCCCTTGTGGTAGTGAAAATATTACACCTATAATATCTCTGCCAATAAGAGCAAGCTCCATGATAAAAGGGACCACATCGTTCATTCTTCTTTGAAATCCCAATGTCAACATGGTAGCTGGCTGAATTAAAAACAAATGAAACAACATATATTGAGACTTACAAATTGCCAGGCTCTATTCTCAGCACTAAACTGTAGTAGCTCACTTCATAAAACATCCTGCATATACTATTATTTCCATTTTACACATGAGAAAATCAATCCCTGGAAAGATTAAATAAACTGCCAGTTAGCCAACTAGTAAGTGTCAGGACCAGGATGCAAATATAGCTAATATGCCTCCAGATTTAACTTAATCATGAAGTAAAAATAAGAAGACCTGGCAAATGAATGGAGGATAAAAGAAGACCCCAATATGATAAAAGACTCAGTAAAAGATAATGCCATAAATAATCAAGGAACACTTAATAAAGTGAATTTTGTCTTAGAAAAGATGATGAACAGTTTTGGACACATGTGACACTTGTGGAAATCCATATGTCCAGCAAGCAAGTAGAAATATTATACTAGAGCTCAAGAGTGACATCAAGACTAAAGATATAAATCTACCAGTCACCAGCTTATGGGTGGTAAATGAAGCTATGGGAGTGAATAAAATCATCCAAGATCAGTAGGTCATAAAAGGAGCCAAGGGTGCCATCCTGGGAAAACCAAGATTTAGGAAAACAAAGGCAGAAGAATCCTTAAGGCAGATTGTGAAGTTAGATAGAAAAAAAAGGAAAAATCTAAGAAATAATTATGATCTAATCTAGAAATCAAGGAAAGGAAGCTTCTAGAAACTCGAGGCTTTGCCATGGTATAAAGTCATAGAGAAATTAAGTACAATGAAGGTAGAAAATGGCCCCTCAGTTTTAACAATCAAGTTTAGCAATCAAATCTTTAAAGAAAAACTAGGAACCAAAGAAGTCTAAGACACAATTTCAAAAAATTCAGTAATATGGAGAAGGATAAAAATAGGGCAACCAGGGAGAATGAAAAGAAAGTTTTTATGGTCTGATCTGGTCTGGTCTGGTTTGGTTTGGTTTCAGATTGGGAGCCTCACGGGCCTCTGTAAAGAAAGGAAAAGAAGTCTGAAGAAAGTAACAGATTATGGATAAAAAGATAGGATGAGACAAAAAATCAGGCATAAAATTAATCTGAGAAAAAAGGGTATGCCACTTTCTCCCTGAGAAAGGGAGAAAACAGTAATAGATAAAGGATGTGAAGCATTTCAGGTAAATCTGAAATCTGAGAGAATCTAATACTTACCACCCTGCAGAACTTTCCCTCACTCAAGAGAATTGGAGTGAGGGAGAAAGGAAAGGTGAGATGATAGAGCGCAGAATTCATGTTCATTCTTTCATAGACGGTTTCCTGTAAACCATCAAATGCATCACACAAACTAGAAGCTAACAACAGCAAGAATGCACTGAAAAAAACATGTGCTTGTACTTATCCAAAAGTACTGGCCCAGAACTTAAGGTCCCAAAAGTAAGCATGGGCTGGGGAAGGCAAAGCCAAAAGCTGAGAAGACTGGGAAGAGGCCTCACCTGTAACTAGCCCCTCTCACTGTGAGTCCTGGGATACTGCATCACAGCTGGCTGCTTTACTTAAACTCTGCCCATACCTTTGTAAATACAGTTCTTTTATTAAACTCTTCTCAAACCCAATGTGCACCATCTGCTACCTGAAAGAATCCTGCTATAAAAATTACTTATTACTATTTACAGAATGCTTTCTCAGTCATATCTCATTTCAGGACTGAAAACGAATAGAGGCCCCTAAGATCAAAAGAACACAAAGCAATAGGTAAAGAATGAGTTCTGGAGTCTCTCAAACAAAAATCTGAATCTCAGTTACATTTTTCATTTGTGTAACTTCCCACATCTGAAATCTCAATCTTAATTTCCTCATCTATAAATTGCTGATGAAATACATATTGTTACTGTATTTAAGAATTAAGTAAAATTAAGAATTAAGAATTAAGTAAAATACCTATGCAGCACTATAGGCATAAAGTAGATGCCCTGAAAATGACATTTTCCTTTTCCCCTTTCTCTCCTGATGCTGCTTGACCAAGGTGACCTCATCGCTGAGAGGAGAGATCTATTCTGCCTCACCACCTCACACACATGCCCTAGGGAGCTAAGGAAGGGCCAAGCATCCTTGCCAAAGCATGGTTTTAATGTATCCAAAACTAAACTGCCTCCAGTTTCTAGAATTTAATTCCAAAGATTAATAAACTGCTCCTGTCCTGCAATATACCTAGGATGCCCAATTTCTGCTTGACCTACAAAGGGCACTGCTCAGAGACCCATGGGGACTTGCCTCCTGGACTTTGCTTACTCCCCACTCCCATCTCCTTTAGAAGACCTTACAGAGAAGAGTCACAGTGGCCTCATTGTCTCAGAACCCAAAGCCAGCACTTAACCTGAACCCCGTTCACATACTACAAAAACATAAACGACTATAGCCTGGTGTTCCTGTCACCTACTTAGATTCTTTCACTCCTAGTTAACTCTGCAAAGTTCAAAACAAGAAAAGAAAGTACAGTCGCCATCCTACTACTACGCTCCTTCCTCCCACAGCAAAATCTAGAAAAAAAGTGGACTCTTCTTTTCAGGTTTACCTTCAGGGCCAGCCACAGCAGGGGAAAAGGGTGAAGAAAGAGTTGCTCTTTCAGTCCCACAGAGCCAGGGGCAGGCACTTACCTTAGGGCGGAAATAGTCTTGTTATAGGTACATTCAACAAAGGTGTGCACCAACCTCTGAACAGAAGGCCTGCCACAGGAAAGGCTGAGTCTCACAGATGAACCTTTGCCCTGGGAGAGGCAAAGAGAGGGAGGGAACTGGGAGCAGAGAGATACCTGCAATACTTACAGCCCACAGGAAGAGACCAAAATGATCTTCCAAGAAGAACAGATCAGCAAAGTCCTGAGGCTTCTCTCCCTACATAGTCTCTGAGGCAAGATGACACCAACATTAAAGAGACTTGGTTGAGTTGTTACCCTAAATACCCAAACCAGAAGGACCTAATTAAAATCTTAAAGGAATAGAAAGGGCAGGAGTAGGAGGAGGTGAAATCACCTGGTAGTAGCCTGCCAGTATAGAGATCAGCTTACACAGACCCTCCCTGCTTTACAGTCCCTCAGGTTCATATGCATAAGACAAAAGGGATATCAATGAGGGGGTCCCAACTCACTTTCCCCAAAGGACCTCTGCTTCTTGCATGGCATCTCCTCACCTGACTTCAGCAGACTCCTTGTAACACACAACATGAACTTCTATAACAGGATCGCTCCCCTTTAAGCATCCCCAAGCCACACAAGGTTATCTCTATCCCTGCCGAATGAGCAAGACAAAGAATATGTCAAAAAGGAGATGAGACTGAACTTGATTCTAAAGGATGAAGAAAAGTTCACTGGGCAAAGAAAAGATATTCCTAACAGGAAACAGCTACTACCAAAGATTTCAAGGCTCAAAAAAGTAACATGCTTGCTAGGGAACTGAGCAATTCAAGCCGAACAGAGTGGGGAGTGGCAGGAGATGAGGCCGGAGAGGTGAGCTAAGGCCAATGATGCCAATTTTAAGGAATTTGGATGCGGTCCTACAGAACAAAAAGAGCCAAAAGTATTTAAGTAGAGGCATTCCACGATCAGATTTGTATTTTTAGAAAAATCATTCTAGGGACGGACTAATAAAGAGCAAGTGTGAAGGCAGGAAACTGTTGGGAGGAAAAAATTTCAAATGAGAGATAAGGAGGAAGTAAAAATGGAGATGCAGTGGTGGAGATGAAGAGAAACAGCAGAGAGAAAATGTCCTAAGATTTTAGTAACTGATTAAATGCAGGGGGGTAAAGAATCGGAAAGAATGGAAGATGGCACTTAAGTCCTTCCTGCACTGAGACGCAGCATATGGTGCACAAGCAAGCTTGTGGACAATGAGTTCTGTTTTGGGACATGTTAATTTTGAGATACTTGTGAAGATATACAGTAGATCACTGACTATATATGGTTGGAACCCTATATATAGGGAAAAGATGAGACTAGAAACAGAAGTAATCACCTCATTACAACATATACATACTATATATCACATTCTCTCACTAAATTGAAACTATCTTTTCTTTCATGCATCTCTCCCAACCAGATTGTCTGAGGACCATGTCTTAATTATCTTGTTCTCTCATAAAATGTGAGCATCACAAGGGCAGACTACCTGATGAAGTATTTGCTGAATAAATAAATATGAATGAATGAATGAAGCTGTTACTCCAGGACTCAGCAGATGCAGTATTAGTGGTTACATACAGACCCCCAACATGTTTCTATCTCTAAATCACCATTCTCATCATGTTTCATCTTCTCAGATCTGCCACTCAGCTTTATGTCTCAAGTCAAAATTTACTATACTTAATTCAACAGTAAGGTTACCAAACCCAGTGCTTTCTACAGAGTAACCAAGAATTCAGACAGTACCTAAGAAACATGACATGTGATTTGACTCATCATCACCAATGTACAGCTTTTCTTATGTCATTGCCACAATATTAAACAGAACCTTCATAATTATGTGAGCCTCAAAGTTTCTTTAATCTCTTCTGAAAAGAATTACAAATTGTAAAAAATGCTTTTTGACAGTATAATGCCCTCCAAGTCATCACAACCCTTCCTATATATCACCTGCCTTTTTAGTCTACATCACCTTCATTCTGTTACAAACCTTTCCCCAAGTCACTATCTCAGGAGATCAAATCTGGGCTGAGCTTTGTCGCTTTATCACTATGTGACATCTGGCTGCTGAACTCAATTTCTCGTTTATAAAAGAAGTCCTTCCCTTGCCTACTTCACAATGCATATGTATAAGTCCAATAAAATTTAAGAGTCCTATGCAAAGCATGAATGCTGTTCGGATGTCAGAAGTTATATAGAATTGCCAAATAAACAAATGCTATCTCAGTATAAAAGTCACACTGTCATTACTATTAATGTCTGGATTTTATGAAATAGTAGAAAAGATTTCTTTTAATGTTTAACAAGAGTTACTAAAGGGGAAGGGGCGTAACTTGACCAATAAGACCATCTTTTAAAAACCCATGTATAGCCATCATTATTTCATCAGTGAGAGCACTTTAACACCAAAAACATAGGAATCATCTCAGAATAAATTTATTTTTATGAAAAACTCATGTTTCATATCGTCCTTCTCTCCTTTCACTTTGGATGGATGAAAACTTTACCATCAATTCACATTGTCCTTGGTCCACTTTGGGGAATCACTGCTCTAAATTTGGTTATTATGTAGGTAGGTGCTAACAGTTCTGACCATCTGGGCAGGTTGACAAGGGTTCTGCCAGCATGAAAACCTATTTGGCTTTCAGAGAGAATCAATGAAAACAAATCATGGGACGGAATAATGGTTCTACGGCTGTAATTCTAGATGAGAATGGGGACCTGGGCTGATCCTTATTCTGAAAGAATGGTCTGGACGCGAAGGGTCAAAGCCTTCCTGAGGTTGGGGAAGGTGTCTAGGCTCTGTGACAGACTGTCAGCAGAGAAAAAAATTCAGTAGTGTGGAAGTGTCCATTATCACTGAGTGCCAACCCAGCTTTCCAGAACTTTCAAAATTTTTATGTGCACATAGGTGGGCAGGGAGGAGGGGACCAGTAAAATGCTAATAAAGTGAAGCCAATAACAAGCTGTAAAGGGAGAAATTAATTGCAAAGGGACAGGAGAAAACTTCTGGGGGTGGTGGAAATGTTCAGTATCTTGAAAGTGGTGATGGCTTCACAGATATAAACATTTGTCAAAACTCTTCAAACATGCACATTTTAACAATAACAGTTTATTGTACACAAATGTATCTCAATAAAATGGTTATTTAAAAATTGTAACATAAGAAAATGAGAGCAAAGTCATCCTGCTGGGGGTCTAAATGTAGTGTTGCCTGTAGCATACCATGTGACTTCCATGAAAGGAGAATAAGCAACTGAAAGAGATCAGTTTGCTAAATATGACAACCACGAAAGCCCCACAGCTCAGCATAGGTGAGAAGCAGCAGCAAAGTAAGTTTGTCCCGAAGCAGGTGGAGAGAAAACACATAAGCATCATGACCAAAAAACTCTCCTTAAGAAACCATCTTCAAATCTGCCGTCCCAAGGAGAAAGTTGAGGTTCCAGGGGTTCCTGTGATTACTTTGTCGAAGATTGAGCTCAAAATTTCTTTTGATTACCATAGATACTATTGCCCCAGACACTCCATGTTTTTGTCCTCCAAAATATCTAGAGCCCACGGGAACAGAAGAGCCAAGTGCACAGCACTTACACCGAAGCTGTCCTCCCCAGTCTAAAACTATTGCTCTCGATGGACAGGACAGTACGTTGAAGGAAGCTTCAGAGTCAGCATCTCACTCTAATCCAAGTCTCATGCCCTGCCCTCAACTCCTCACCAATTCACCACCTCCCCGCACGCTCCCGCCTTCGCCCTTTACTCTCCCCCTCTCAGCACAGGCCTTACTCCCGCTCCCCCGGGTGCCAGAGCTGTCCCACATCCCTGCCCGAGGAAGCCTCAGCCCTCAGGAAATCGTGTCCACAAGACCTTTCCACTTGGCCCCTCAGAAAACACTCCCGCTGCTCATACAACCCAGCTCCGTACTTGTCCTCTCACCCCTGGGTTCTAACCCTGCTCCCCTTCCTTAAATACACACCCGGCCCCTCACCACATGCCGGCCCCTCACCCAGGTCCCTCACGACCAGCTCAGTCACCAAACCCGGTGCCGTCATTCCCCAGTCCCTCGTGTCCTCATGTGCCTCTCTGGGCCTCCCGGCCCATACATACTGTTCACTCAGAGAACCCCGACCCTGACCAGGCCCGATCGCCGCGACGGTGCTAGGTGAGTTCAGGCCGCCGCCATCGCTCTTCAGGCGCACCAGCCGCGCCCCGCCCCGCGCTACACGCAACCCGCGCCCCCGCGCACCTCACGTAACCGCCCAGCGACGCACGACTGAGCAGTGGCGTGCCAGCTCATTGGCTGGGCCCAGCCAAAACCAGAGCGTCGATGCTTGTTTCCAGGCAACGGCAGGGAGCAGGGGCGGGGTCGCCGATGGCATTCCTAGTGAGCGTACCGTCTCTTCTCTAGGTTCCGCCCCTTCATGCTGTAAGCCCCGCCCCTCAACAAGATTTCGGCCTGTCATTGGAAAAGACCTCTGGGGAGGCGGAGGCCAGCGGGGCGGGGGCGGAGCCCGGGATGGAAAGGTCGAACCAGAAGGGCAGAAGGCGGGACCTAAGGAGGGACCCGACTTTAAGAGCAAGGAAGGATAGTGGCGGGGCTTAGGGGAAAGATGGGGCGGTGACTAGCCTGAATGGGGCGGGGCCACGAGTCCTTGGGCGTTCCTTAGAATAGGAGAATGGGCGTGGAGGAGGCGGGCATAGCAAGAAAAGGTAGTTCTGAGGGGGAGGAGTCAGAAGGTGGGTGGGGCCTGTTTAAAAAAAAAAAACTGAGCCCTAGAGCTGATGGCTAGCAAAACTATTTCATTTTTGACCCATCCGCGCCCATGGCTGGGCACTGACCACCACTCCTGTCTTCCCCAGCACCTGCTGTCTCGCGATCCCTCCGACACTGTCTTATTCAGTCACTCAAGCAATGCAGAGTAAGCGCCTCCATTTCAGGCGGGACTCCAGATGAGTTAGAACAGTCTCTGGCCTCAAAGTGCTCGCCCTTTAACTGAGGCTATTGCAATGTAGAGTCGTACGTGCCAACGAACTGCAGCACTAAATATGATTTGTGTGGATACAGGATGAGGACTAAGAAGTGCATAGGAGCTTAGAGAAGAATCCCAGGAGGAGATGATGTCTGAGCAATCTCAAAAAACCAAGAGTGAGATCACGTAAGAGAAAAATGGAAGTCTCAGATAAGGTCTGCAGTTTAGTTGAAAGTATTGTAAAAATTCCAGTTTGGGTCATTGTACTCTGGTTATATAAGATGACAACAGGGAACATAGGTGAGGGCTTTTCAAGAATTTTCTGTACTGTTTTTGCAACTTTTCTATGAGCCCCAAATTAGTTCAAAATATAAAGTACTTATTAAGAAAAAGAAATGGAAGTTGCAAACCAAAAGCTCAGCACATACCAAGGCAAGGAAGAACTGACAATATGTTGAGGTTGCTATGGGAACTACAACCAGTACATGTCTGGAGCCTAGGGAACATCAGGGGAAACACTGAGATGAGGCTGGTACTAGAGAGCTTTGTAGGCCATGTTAATGGGCTTAGATTTTATCTTTGGAACAGTAGAGAACTTTACCTTTTTTTATGCATGGCAAGATTGATACAGTCCAAATTAAAGTAGTAAGAATGCAGAAAAATGGGTATGTGTGTTACCTCTTTCCCTGAGGACCACCCTGTTATATGTGGACATTAGCAATTAGATCACCAGGACTTAATGATTGGATGAATATGAAAGGAAAATAAAGATTAAAAACTGATGCTTAGTTTATATCAGTTCAAACACAGGCAAAACTAAACTATGGTATGTCAGTGGTTATAGATGTCGCTTCCAAGAAACTCTCTAAAAACACAAATCTGACCATATCTCTTTACGGGATCCCCACTGCTTTTAGATAAAAAAAACAAGAATTATAATATAACTAACAAGTATCTCCCTAAGCTATTCTCCATCCCATTCAGCCTCATCTCTCACACTAGCCCCTCAGCTTCTCTACAAAAATCAAATGATGTTCCCCCAGTCACCCATGCTTTTTATAGTCTATGCCTTTGTACTCTCTGAACACTTTGCTTCCAGTGTTCTTCACCATCTCTATACCTTACTCAACACCTGTTTATCCCACAGAACCCAGGCTCAGCTGGGACCTTTCTGTATACTATACCAACTTCCGTGTATCCATCCACCAGACTGATGTGTAATTGCTATCTACCTACTTGCCCTACCAGACTGAGTTTCTGGAGATCAAGGAGTGTGTTTCATTCATCTTTTATTCTCAATACTTACCATAGTATTGGCCTGAAACATAGTAGGTGTTCTGATGATGACTTATTAACTGAGAAAGATGATAGCAGGGAAAGGGACATCAACTTAAGGGAGAATTTTTTAAAAGATTTTGTTTGTTTGGAAGATATTTAAGCGTGTTCACTGAAAGAAGCTGAGGTTCTTGGAAACCGATGGAATAGCTAATGGGATCAGGCTCCATAGGTATCACGAAGGGAATGGGGGTGAAAACACCACAGATGGCCCCACCAGAAAGGACTTAAGTAGGTGTGGATGTTGATAAGGGTGCAGATAATGAAAACAGAGTTCACGTCTGATATGACAGGCATTCGTTGTCCCTGGAGACCAGTTTAGCACCTGGCACAAATATTCAGTAAATAGTTGTTAAATGAATAACCAGTGAGACCTAAGCAGAAAACTTGCACAAAGTAAAACAGAATGAAAGTCTGAGCCTACATGTGAATCCAGGACTCCTGACTGAGAGAGCCCTTACATAGTTCAGTTTAGTGGGAGAAAGAGGGAAAGGAGAGGCTACCTTACCTCTGAAGCATGCACCCCCACCTTCTCCAGGGACCTCATTAGAGATGTTTAGCTTGGCAGGTGTGAGCCCAGGCCCTGAGAGACAGGGCGGAGCACAGGAGCCACACTGCCTCCGCCCCATCAGTTGCACAGGTCTGGTTGTGTTGCTAAGAGCTTCAGGAGCCAAAGACTGAGGAATTGCAGCTGGAGACCAAGGGCAGCCTCTTCCAAGCCAGCGGTCACTGGCCCCAACACCTGAAGCTACCTACCGGAGAGGCCCTAGATATCACACACCTAGGCACCAGGCTGCAGAAACATGAGCCAGGACAGCAAAGTGAAGACGACCGAGTCCAGTCCCCCTGCCCCATCCAAGGCCAGGTGAGGGACCCTGGTCCCCTGTGTCAGATCTGTCCTCCTCACTAGAGGGATCCTGATTACTCTTGGCACCCCCTGTGACAACCTCAACACTGACCGGTGAATAAAGGAAACACGACTTCCCCCTCTTGCCCACAGGAAGTCAGTGCCTGTCCTGGACCCATCTGGGGATTACTACTACTGGTGGCTGAACACGATGGTCTTCCCGATCATGTATAACCTCATCATCGTCGTGTGCAGGTTTGGTGGGGGCCTACAGGAAGGTCTTAAACAGAGACAAGGGCTGCTGGGTGAGGCCCAGGTAGAGAGATGGGCCCTTGGACAGCCCTGGGGAGGGATGGCAGCTAGGCAGGGCACTAGGAGGAGTGCTAAGTGGCTTGGGAGACCACCTCAAACACACAGGGTGACTTGAAGCCAATCCTTTCTGTCCCTACCAGAGCCTGTTTTCCAGACTTACAGCACAGTTATCTGGTGGTCTGGTTAGTGCTGGACTACATAAGTGACCTGCTGTACCTACTGGACATCGTGGTGCGCTTCCACACAGGTCAGTGATACCCCAGTGAGTCAGTGACCCTTTACTCCTTCTTCCCTTCCTAAAGAGAACCTCTTAGAACAAGAAAATCACCTCGTTCCTGATAGCACACTCATGTGTCCCTGTGCTTGACAGCATCCCTATGCTCACCCCAGAAACCCTGGTGTAGCTTTATGCCTGCACCCACTCTGTCCTAGAGACTATCTTCCTGTCACATCTGGCCTGCCCACCCACACCCCAGTTACTGAAGCAGGTAAGTGTCCTGACCCAGCCCCACACCTGACCCCATCCCACCGCTGAGTCCAGCCGCTCTCCCCCTCACTCAACTTTCCACTCCCCACCCCTCCAATCCTCCAGGATTCCTGGATCAGGGCATTCTGGTGGTGGACAAGGGGAGGATCTCAAGTCGCTATGTTCGCACCTGGAGTTTCGTGTTGGACCTGGCTTCACTGGTGCCCACCGACGTAGCCTACGTGCGGCTGGGTCCACACACGCCCACGCTGCGGCTAAACCGCTTTCTGCGTGCGCCCCGCCTTTCTGAGGCTTTTGACCGCACGGAGACCCGCACGGCTTACCCAAATGCCTTCCGCATCGCCAAACTGATGCTTTACATTTTTGTCGTCATCCACTGGAACAGCTGCCTATACTTTGCCCTGTCCCGGTATTTGGGCTTCGGACGTGACTCGTGGGTGTACCCCGACCCTGCTCGGCCTGGCTTTGAGCGCCTGAGGCGTCAGTACCTCTATAGTTTTTACTTTTCCACGCTGATTCTGACCACCGTGGGAGACACGCCGATGCCACACCGGGAGGAAGAGTACCTCTTCATGGTGGGCGACTTCCTGCTAGCGGTCATGGGTTTCGCCACCATCATGGGGAGCATGAGCTCTGTCATCTACAACATGAACACTGCGGACGCGGCTTTCTATCCCGACCACGCGTTGGTGAAGAAATACATGAAACTGCAGCGTGTCAACCGACGGCTGGAGCGGCGAGTTATCGACTGGTGAGGGCCCTGGGCTTCCAGGTGGGACGGGGAGGTGGACTGGACAGAATCTGAAGAAGGTCGCCGGGTTCTTACTGCCTGAGGAGGTCGTGTGGCAATTTTTTTTTTTGGAGGGGGGTTTCAAGGTGGAGCTTGGAAAAGAATGTCCTCCACTAATTTGATAAGGACTTAGTGGGAGGAGTTGGGTAAGAGTCTGACAGGAAGAGGAATTTACGCACAATCAGGGTAACCTGGCCACCAGAGAATGAAAACTGCCTCTGCCTGGCAGGCTTCAGAAGACCCAGTAAGAGTAAAAGGAGAACAGTACTCCCCAGAGGATGGCCAACAAGATGGTTGACTATGTCATGGTGGTTCATACTGCAGGATGAGCAGAAGGAAGTGTCCCAAGCTGGGGGAGCTAGGGCGGAGAGCCTCTAGTGAATAGGGGTCTTGGTGATTGAAGTACAAATGGGTGGGGTAGTACCAAAACACCACTGATTGGTAGGCAAGGTACAGGCCACCAGGAGGTGACAAGTATCTAATTCCATATCAACTGGTAGACACTCACTCCATGTCCTGGTGGAGGTAGAAAAGGTCCACACATATATGTGGCCAGCAAAGGAGATTGTGGCTGAAGATATTCAACAGTTAACTGTCAAATATCCCCATGAGATCTCAGTATGGTTGGGCCCCTGACTGAAGTTGAGCTGAGCGCTGATGAATGGCATCAGGGTAAGGATGCGGGGGCTGATGAGGAATGGATGCTGTCCTTACTCTCAGGTATCAGCACCTGCAGATCAACAAGAAGATGACCAATGAGGTCGCCATCTTACAGCACCTGCCTGAACGGTTGAGGGCAGAAGTGGCTGTGTCTGTACACCTGTCTACTCTGAGCCGGGTGCAGATTTTCCAGAACTGTGAGGCCAGCCTGCTGGAGGAGCTGGTGCTGAAGCTGCAACCCCAGACCTACTCACCAGGAGAATATGTCTGCCGCAAGGGGGACATTGGCCGAGAGATGTACATCATCCGCGAGGGTCAGCTGGCCGTGGTAGCAGATGATGGCGTCACACAGTATGCCGTGCTTGGTGCAGGGCTCTACTTCGGGGAGATCAGCATCATCAACATCAAAGGTGGGCAACCCAGAACTTGTTCCTGGTACAGGTCTGGGGGTGTGGGGATACCCGGTGCTGAGGCCAGATGGTTTTTCAGGGCCTACAGATTAAGGAAACTTGACTCTTGTGTAAGAGTCTAGTTCTTTTCTGAACCTCTAGTTCGGAACAGTGAAGCTCTGTTTCCTGAGGCAAAACTGGGCCAAGGTGAGTGAGCAGGTTGGGTCCTTAAAGGTGAGAGTAGACCTACTCTGTGGGCGGAAAGTGGCAGACCAGTGGAAAGTTACAGAAATAATATGCTATTCTATTATAATAAATAACAATCATAGTACTAACATTTTCTGAATGCTTACTGCCTGTCCTATTCAAACTGCTTCACATGCACCAACACATTAAATTCTCACAGCACCTATGAGGTAGGTACTATTAGCATCGTAAAGGTTAGGATATTGGAGCACAGAAAGGTTTGGGAACTTGTCCAAGGCCATGCAGGGAATAAGTACACACACTTGGGGTCAGTATAAGGATCAACTTTGTCACAGTCAGATGGAAAAGAACATCAACTCCAGGCCCACAGGTACTGTACACTGGTTCATTAATGCCTCTCATCAGCCCTGGGTAGTAGGAATTGCTATGCCTAATGACAGGTAAAGAAACTGAGGCCTCAGGAGATGAAAGGGGGTGAGTGTGCTCTCTCTGATTGGACCTGGGGTAAAGGAACCCACTAGATAATTGTTCTAAAGGACTCACATCCGTTTTCCGAAGACCACATCCTGAGTGCAGTCAGCCACTGTCCACTTGACTTTGGACAAGTTATTTGTCTTTTTAGACCTGTTTTTTAATCTTTCAGCAGGGATGAAAACTCAAAGAGTTATTTGATGAGTTCATGGGTGAGGGACCAAACATAGTACCTGGCCTGTAACAGGTGGTTGTCAGTGGTTCCTGCCTATGGTCCTTCTAGCTCTGAGATTTTGCAGCATGCAGCCTAGCCATCCACCCATCCATCTCCCACCAATATCTTTCTAAAATACAAATGATACCATGCAGTTCCCCTGATTAAAATAGCCCAATAATTTCCCCATCCTCAGCATAATGTGGGTGTGAGAACTTGCTGTCATGGCTTACGAGACCTGGCAGGATATGACTCTCTCCTCCTCTTTCCAGTCTCCTCATCCCCCTTGCCTCAGCCTCTCTGACTGCTTTTTGTTTTTGCATCCCTTGAACTCCCTCTTACCCCCATCCCACCCCCACCTCTGCTCATGCTCCTCCCTCTGCCTAGCTGCCCTCCTCCGCACTCCCCAGTCCCCCTAGTCCCTCCTACTTGATCTATTCATCACTTCCTTCCTTAGATTCTTTGCCTTATAGCTTGTTAGGGGCTCTTTGCCTGTCTCCCCATAGCCCCGGATACACGCATCTACACTGCGTCAGCTACACTGTTATGTAACCATCCAATTAAGCCTCTCTCTCCCCTAGACTGAATTCTTGGAAACTGGTCATAGTTAACCCAGCACAGGGCCTCCTCCCCAGTACAGTACTGAATAAAAGAACTGATGAGGCAGAAAAAGACCCAGAAGCACAAACATGGAGGTGAAGGTCCTGGTTTTGCAGCGAAATGCCCCCTCACACCCACCCTGACTAATTCTCCCCGCCTCTGTCTGCCCACGGGTCACAGGGAACATGTCCGGGAACCGCCGCACTGCCAATATCAAGAGTCTGGGTTATTCGGACCTGTTTTGCCTGAGCAAGGAGGATCTTCGGGAAGTGCTGAGTGAGTACCCACAAGCCCAGGCTGTCATGGAGGAAAAGGGCCGTGAGATCCTACTCAAAATGAACAAGTTGGACGTAAATGCCGAGGCAGCTGAGATTGCCCTGCAGCAGGCCACGGAGAACCGACTACAAGGCTTAGACCAGCAACTTGATGATCTGCAGACCAAGTTTGCTCGCCTCTTGGCCGAGTTGGAGTCCAGCGCACTCAAGATCGCTTATCGCATCGAACGGCTGGAGTGGGAGACCCGAGAGTGGCCCATGCCTGACATGGCAATTGAGGCAGATGATGAGGATGAGGCCGGGGAGGGAACATCCAAGGGTAGAGAGGACAAAGCTGACTAAGGGGACCCCAGGCCCAGAGTGACTCCATCCTTATCCCCACGACCTCCACCTCCAAGTCAATCCAGAAGTTGTAGGAAAGCCCATATGCAGAATATCTGACATCTTGTCTGCTGGGTTCTGAGATTGGCACGAACTGGGTCTGTAGATACCCACCTAGAGATGTAGGAGAATAGCAGACATCACACACACACACACACACACACACGCGCACACACACACACACACACACACACACACACACACACTGACCGCAAGACTGTGCGTTCCACATGAAGTGCTCTGGCACGCCCATTCTCAGAGCATGGATGTTTCTCACATAGATGCATCTCATACCTACATAACATATTACACTCAACTGTGCACCCCGCAGACACATACACTGAGACGCACCCATAGACGCACTAAGGCCTTCTCTAAGGGCATCCACCTATGAATATACAAAAGCATGCCCACAGCCCTCTTGTTCCAAGATATCCTTTAAATGCCCCCCATATCTGAGGTCCACGTGTACCCTGCAAGTTGCACTTCAATAAAGTATTTGTACCTCACCAAGCACTTGTGGGGCTGATGGGAAAAGATAAAGTCGATGGTGGGACCAGGATGAGTTCTGTCTAATTTCTAAGTCTCAGGGGTAGGGGTGAGGGCTGGCTGGTAACCGCTGGATTGGATTCAAAGAAACTGGGGTACCTGATGAGTAAGGAATCAGTGCTGAGCCCAGGTGAAGCAGGGGTAGGCACCACACTGCTGTAAGGGTGCATGTGCTTGCACAGATAGTCGCAGACACACTGATCAGTGTGCCTCATAGCAGTGTCAAAGTCCTCCACCTTGGAGCTCCGGGAGTTTGATGTAGCTTAGTGGGCCAGAGCAGATACTGCCCATCCTTTTTCCTCCTCTGCCTCAACCCTTAAACCTGGGGAAGTGCTGCCCTTGTTCAGGATTCCCTAGAAAGAATAGTTCCCTGGATCACTCACCTGGCCCTGACCCATCACGCCAGTTTTTGGAACTTGTTGCTGGCAGAAACTCAGCTTTTCTTCTCCATAGTGTAGTCCAAAATATAAAGTGGAGAACAGAAACTCAGCAGAGTAGAATGTCATGCTTGGGGATGACTGGAGATGAGGGGTGTGGGGGTTGGAGTAACTTTGGCTGACTTGGAAGGAGGTCTACAGGTTTGGGGCAGGGAAGGGTGTGGGGTCTGTGGGGAGGCATTTGATGCTATCTCTGAGTGAGAGTCACCTGGTGATGTTAGCACTTCCAGGGCCTGCCAGCTTGGGGTTCTGAGCTATGTCAGGTGGTATTTTTAAATGTGCCTGGGATTTAATTTATCAATATGACTGACTGACAACACAGAGACATCAGTGTCCTTAGAAGAAGGATTTATGGCATATCATCCCTAAGAGGAGGAGCATGCTGAGCTGAGCAAGGACATGTGACGAAGCACCAGGTTAGAGCGAGGGAGAGCATGGGCAAAAGGCCTTTATTGCTATAGTGATGGAATTTTTTTAGGTAGGGATGTCCTCTATCAGGTAGGAAGCAAAACACAGATTTGGGGGTTCAAAATATGATTTTCTAGTACCTGTGAAAGCCAGACCATGAAGAGGTGTGAACCACTTTGATCATTTTGGTCCGTGATTTCAAGATGCCAAGTAATAATTTACAGAATGTCAGGTGTGATTGTTTCAGATGGTACAAAAGAATGTAGGGTTTGAAGTGTGAGGTCTTGGTGCATTGAAGGCGGCATATGTGGGGAGCATCTGCTAACCATGTGGTCAAGGACATGTTCCCCTAGAGTTGTTGGTACCCTCAGAGCTGGCCAACCTTTTGAATGTGTTGGTTATGACACAGATGCTCTTAGCCATGAAGAACCTAGAACAAAACTTTCTCAAATAGCTATGGGAACTGAGGCTATGGTGGGGGTCCAGGTGCTGCCAGAATTGCTTATGAGGGTCAGGGCACATGAAATCATTTGAAAATATGTTGCTATTTTGTGATACCTTCTTCACAAAATATGAGACCCATAGGACTGGCACTGGATCTGTCTTGTTTATCTCTGCATTGTCAGGACCAAAGTCATGCCTGGCACATAGTAGGTACCTAATATACCTTAGGCAACTGGAGAGATGGGAGTTGAAGTAGGTAGAGGTCCAATGTTGGAGGAAGATATATGTCAATCTCTCAAGAGATTTTTGTACTGTCTCCTCAAATTGTGCTGAACTAGATAGGGTCGGTTTGTTCGAAAGGCCAATTTGATGGCATCCAATGGACTTTCAGGAGCTGAGCATGTTTTTTATTGCACACTACAGTGTGTACACCTGCCCCAGGTGACGGTTCTCTTAGAGTAGGTGGCCCTGCCACAACAGGAGGCCTTCAGCACAGGATCTAGCACAGGGAGGGAGATGACTGGCCATCTGGCCTATCTTGGATGCAGAAACAAGACTCTCTTGGGACCAGCTGCGCATTTTGCCTTGCTTCTGCTGTTCGAGGATAAGATCAAGTTCTTCCTAGTGAAGCCACCACACCACAAGACACCTTTCATATGAGCGAGTCCATGCTGGCGTCCTCTAGTTGTGGAGGGATTTCCATCATGGTGTAGAATGTGATATATTCACAAATTGGGATCAAGCTGGATACTTAGGGTGGGGAGAAGGGAACCAAACCAGTGATCATCATCACAGCAATATTTTAGTCCAAAGAACATCAGTTACTTTAGATCAAGCACTAAGATAAATATTACACATGTGGCAAAAAACTTTATTGAGATATTCATTTGGGTTCTGTTCATTTTCTTCCTCCTTCCATCATAAGAAAGTACCTAAAATTCATTGTCTCCCATAGATGTAAACCTTTTTGAATTGCAGGGTCAAAAACAGAAATTTTCTGAAACTCTCTGCCCTTTGTGAAAGCCAGGGCTTCTAGGTTTCCACAAAAGTTCATCTCCGGCTAAATTGTTCATGATTGGCTGTGAAGGCTGAGTTGAAGAAGCAGGAGTTTCTGGCCTGAGAAGAGGAGATGCCCCAAGACTATGAAGAGACTGGATCACAGGCCTGAGCATTGTATTGGTTTATTGTTGTTATTTTATTTTGGCTGCTGTGACATATAACCACAAATTCAACAGCTTGAAATAGCACCCACTTATTATCTCACAGTTCAGTGAGACAGAGATTATGTCCTCTGTGCAGGACCTCCCAAGGATACAATCAAGGTGGGCCAGGCTCTTATATGGAGCCTCTGAGGAAGAGTCAGCTTCCAAGATTATTCATGTTGTAGAAAGAATTCAATTTCTTTTGGTTTCAGGACTGAGGTCCTTATTTCCTTGACACAGGGCCCTGCCATCTTCAAGCCAACAAGGGCACCTTCAACTATTCTTATTCCTCAAATCTTTTACTTCCCCTTCTACTACAAGGCTGAGAGAGATCTTGCTTTTCCAGGTTCATGTAATTAGATTTGATCCACCCAGATAATCTAGGATAAGCTCCCTATTTTAAGAACCGAAGAGACAATCAGTGGGGGGTGGGGGGGAGGCGGAGGGAGGGAAGGAAAAGGGCACAAAATGGAATAGAAAAGAACACAAGAGACCATGAAGATGGATCACGGGTGAATTGGTGGTGGGCTACCCAAGGGGAATACAAAATGTAAAAGACATAAATAACAATAAAAATATATATTTATATAAAAAAAAGAACCGAAGATTAGTAACTAATTACATCTGCAGTGTCACTTTTGCCATAATAACAGAAAAAATACCAGAGGGCAAAGTAATGGAGAGCCAAATTTCTACCTATCAAATTCTCCCCTACTCTGAAGGAGGAAGCAGCCTGAGCCTGAACCCCACTTTTACAGGGGGTCCAGAATAAGGAACAAGAATTGAGTCTCTGGAAGCTGGAGAAAGAACACCCTGCCCAGGCACCTCATATCAGCGCCACCTAGGAGAAGCGTGGGCTTGACCAACATGTGGGCCAGCAAAACCAGCCTGGTCTGGGAGCTGGAGGCCTTCCCCTGCTCCAGGGGTTCTGTCTAGCACAGAACCCGCAGAGACTTTTGTCTGACTTTTTGCTAAATTAGGGGAAGAGAAAATGAAAAGAAATCTGTTACAGGGCAGGAGAGAGGGGCACCCCCGAAACCCCAAACCTGCCCCGGTCTAAATAGGTTCAGCCATCCACCGCATCAATACAAAACATATAGGACCTTTTGTGGAAAGAAACTTTAATACAATTAGAAAGGACAGAGAAGACAAATAATATATTTTCTAAGTCAAGCACCCAGTGTTATCCAACTCCTCGTGGGTACAAGTCCACCCAAACGGGATTGGCCCAAAGCAAGTCTCGAAAGCCTTCCACTAGTCTAGAACAGCTTTTGGCAGGGACCCATCCAAAAGGGTCAGAAACAGCCAGACAATTCTGGGAAGAACCAAAATACCTTTCGGCAGGGACCCATCCAAAAGGGTCAGAAACAGTCAGACAATTCTGAGAGGAACAGAACAAAATCAAAACCAAAATCAACACAGCTATCGTTAACCTCCCCATGGGTCTCTCACCCACATCTCTTTCAATCAGTCCAGGCCAGTGCAGCTTCTTTACAAGTCTCTCTGCTCCTTGGGCCTCTGCTGGCTTTCCATCCTTCTTCCGTCTCCTCCTGTCTTCTGTGTTCTGTTCTGTGTCTCCTCTGTGTGTCTCTGTGTGTCTCCTCTGTCTCTTCTCAAGCTTCTTATATCCTGCTCAGTTCCACCCTACCTTGGGTGGGACAGGGAACCTGGGACACACCCTTTCTCCTGGGGACCACCATGTTTCAAATCCACAAACACTTGCTATTAAATCTTGCATAGGGTAGGTGGTTAGAAGCTTAGATGAGAATTGTCTGATTCAGAGAATCAGAAAAATGTTCATTTTTCTACACACTGTAATGGAATCATTCATAACTGTTTACATACATTATTCCTTACCTTTTATAACAGTGTTAGGAAGTTTAAATTATGCTCATTTTCTCTCATCATGAAACTGAAACCCACAGAGCTACTAAAAATAGTAGATACGTTTTGTTGAGAAGCTGACTGCCCAGTCCCAAGCTAAGTGCATTGTCTCAATTAGTCCTTACAACCATGTGAGAGAGATGTTATTACCACCCCCATTTCAAAATGAGGAAACCAAGACTCTGGGAGATTAGATAACTAGCCCAGTATCGCTAGGCTTCTAAATCACATGGAATGAAATCTGAGTCTGCCTTACTGTTTCTTTTAAGGGAGATTAGGAAAGAAACACCTCAGCTTTAGGCCAAGGCCAAGCTCTTTCCTTTCTTGAGAATAATTGCTACAAGGAGAAACAGTGGCAACCAGGGAAAAAGGAGCCAGTTTGGCAGAGCAAAATTTGTGAATCACCAGCAAGTTCTCCAGTGTGCTGAAGTGTGATCTCAGGGCTGCAGCCAAACAGGGACCACCCACTGCTCCAGGGCAGAGTTTCCAACCCCAGCTCTGGCCGGCAAAGCATGCAGCTGCGGGAGGAGGGCAGGAGCTTGGATATTCACTGCGGTGTCAAGAGCTACTGAAGGGCCCTTCTGCGGAGAGCCCAGCTGCATCTGGTGTAGCTCATCTCCCCCCCACAGAATCTGGGGCCTCACCCACTTCTCCCAGGGTCACTCACCTCAGGACATCTCCCCTGGCTAAGAGTGGAGAAGTACACTTCTCCCATTTAGTTACTCCCCCGCAGAAGCTTCTTTGACCCACCCACCCCACCTCACCCTTGTCTTTAGGAGGATTTGGCTGCTAACCAGGAAGACAGATGGAAATAAAACATCAAGTTTGGGAGCAAAACAGATTTATAGGGAGGGGAACCATTCCACTCAAAGAAGCCCGGTGCAGGAGGCAAAGTGGGTGGGTTCCACCCTGAAGTGGAAGGGCTTGGTTCAGGCTCAGATCAGAGATGAATGGTCACACTGGGTTACAGTGAGATCGCAGTCATGGCTGGACTAAAAGCATGACAGAGGAAAGAGCTTGGAGCCAGTGAGAGTCAGATTTTAGTTCTGAACTAGAGCACTTACTAGTGGAGGTCTCCAGACCTCCCACAAAATCTTTCAGAGTTGTTGAAAAATAAAATGTAAATGAAATCATAACAGCAAAGTGTCCAGCAGATAGCAATTGCTTAATGATGAATAATGGCAATGACCATTGCCCCGACCCCTCAGCAGCTGTGTATTGCACCCTCAGGGCCCTTAGAGTGTAAGTTGTCTGGCCTGGCGGGGTCCTGGGCCTCTGGGCTCTCCTGGCAATGCCAGACCTGGCCAGCAGAGGGCAGAGGGCTTCCCTTCCCTCTCCCTCCCTCCCAAGGCCTCAGGATTTCATTGCCTGGTAAAGCAAGAATTACACAGGGAGAAATGGAATCTTAGGGACAGGAAATGATGCTGGTTTCTACTGGTTTGTGGAAACCCCTACTCAGGCTTTTTTGCAAAAACTAAAATGCAACAATGGTGATGCTCAGGGACATTACACAGGAAGTCGTGGCAAATCAGTCCGAAGCAGCCCTGCTGGGCAGCCTGTTGAATGGAGGGGCACATTTAGACCCACCTCCCCACAGCTTGAAAAATCCTGGTGCTTCTCACTCTCAGATACACGGAGCCACTCTGTGTCTGTCAGTGCTCTTCAGTTTCAGTCCCTTGGCCTCCTGACCTCGGTCTTGCCTTTCACCAGCAGGTCCCATGCGTCCCGGGCAGTAACTCGGAGGTGTTAGTGGAGGTCCTCTCCTGGTCACTTCCTGAGTGAGTCTTCCATGGTTCTTTTAGCTTCAAGTGAGGCCCTGACCTGGGAGGTCAGGCCCTACCTGTGAGGGCCCATGTCTGAAGCCAAGTACAAGGCACACCCAGTGGGGCCAGCTTCTGCGGTGAGCCTCTGCTCTCCCAGCATGAGCCAGGGTCTTGGAAGACCGGTCTTTTCCCTGGTTACTTAGTTCTCCCTGACATGCCTGCCTGCTCTGGCCCCAGCCCATCTGTCTTCTCAGCCTACTCCCTCTTTGTTCAGTTATCCCAAGAGAAGGGCCTCCTCCATGGGCAGGGAGTGTGTGGGCAGGAGCTCAGCACAGGCGCATAGCTGCACATCACGGCAGTGCAGAGAAGAGAGGCCTTGAAAGATGCAGGAAGATGCTAATCACAACCAGAAGGGGAGGCTGAGCCAGTGGGCGAGTGGACACCCCAAGGTCTGAACTGTGACTGGCCTCTCTCCTAGTGCTGGATCTCCACTGCAAGTGTGTGCAGCAGAACCTGGGGGCCAGAGAAGGAGCCCATTCCAGGACCCTCAGCCCCCTAGAATAAACAGAACCTTGTGAAACAGGTTATCCAGCTATGTTTTAGAGGCGCTCCACTCGCCTCTCTTTAGTTGCTTCCCCTGAACATTTACCAAAGTGTTGTTTAAATGTTCCCTCTTATCTCAGTTGTGATATAGAATGTTGAAAGGAGCATATGCCTACACCTGGGGCAGAGCACAGATGACTGAGATTTCCCCCGGGCAAGGCAAGTTGTTCTAGCTACAAGAGTCAAGCTAGGCAAGCTGACAGCCTTCTCCAAAATTCAGACCACACACGCACACACGCACGCACGCACACACACACACACACACACACACACACACACACCACTGGCAGGTGAAGGCTTGAGTCAAGAAGGCAGCTTCCCTCAGGACTGAGCTTGGCCCTAATTCAGAGCATCTTGCACTTGCTTCCTTAGCCTTGTAGGCTTCTGACATGTCCTGAAACTAGGCCCTAGGCCTCTCTCCTCTGGCTGTCCATATTGACTTTGCAGTCCCTCCTTGCTGTGATAGAAGTCCACCCCTGTTTCCCGGCCCTAAGCAACCCATGCTCTCCAAATGGTGCCTTAATCCCTGGCACAAATGGAATTTCCTGGCTTGAGAAGTGAGCTTTGACCCTACACTTTCTTCCCCTCCTTGGTTCATGGTACCCCTTTCATCACTTACTATTTGTACTGTTTTTTCTTCATTACAAATCTTCCTAAAACCATCTATACCCACCATATCCTGGCCCTTGCTGCCCATTGCCCATCTGAGTTTAGTCAGAGGAGAGAAGATGAGCAAGGTAAAGGGTGATGAACCCTGCAGAATGCACCATGAAACTACAAGCACTTTAAGTTTCCTTGAGCATATAGAAAATAAGTAGTGAGAATAGTGGGCATAGTGGTTTGAGAAATATTGGAGAAAAGAAGCCAGACCTTGGAATACAGATAAGTAATATGACAATGACAAGATGTATAATTATAAAAATGACTGTGCCAGAGGTATTAGGTGTTTCAGAAGTACCCAGGAGAGGCACCTAACCTAGATTTGAAGGGTGAAGAAAATGTCTCTGAGACTTGTGGCTATGAACTCTTATCTCAATTTCTTTGAACCCTCTCCCACCTCCTGTGTTAACTGAAACCAGCAGTCTCGCAAGCATCATACATCCTAGGCAGATAGGGTAGCTTCTTATCCTCTCCCAACCCATGTACATATATCTGGGGTCCCCCTGCACCCACCAATGCTTCTTCACTCTCAATAGACCCCTGTTCCTTGACATTCCCACATTACTTGCATTTACCCTCTCCCCTTTCTCATTGCTGACCATTGTCAATCTTCTGAATCCTACTTTGGACTTCCTTTAGAATTTGTCATCTACCTCCTTTGAGTTCTATCTTTTCTACATCCAGCTGAAATTTCAAGGCTCATTATTTTTCACTTGTCCATTTGTTTTTCAATCCTACCTGTCTAGTGAAAGCTCAGCTTTGGATAAACTGAACCATCAACATTCTCCTTGCTTGCATCCAGCTTTCGGAACACTGCTGGAGAAGCTGATACCTGATTACCAGTTCGTAACTGGATCTCTAATACTTTCCTAATTACCTTACTACATTCTTCTGGTTCCCACTTTCCCTTTCCCATTATATTCAGCTTTCTTATACCATCTTGACTTCTAAAATTTCTCTCTCTCTCTCTCTCTCTCTCTCTCTCTCTCTCTCTCTCTCTCTCTCTCTCTCTCTCTCTCTCTCTCTCTCTCTCTCTCTCTCTCTCTCTCTCACACACACACACACACACACACACATTCCACCACCACCACTCACTGTAACCAGATCTTCAATTTCATAGAGAAAATAGAAACTATCAGGCACCAGCTCTCCACCAAATCTACACACCTGCTGTCTTAACTAAGATACAGGTTAAGTTGCTATGACTAGAAAGAGAAAGTTGTAGGGCCTTAAGATTATAGTTTCTTTGTCACACAGAACCTGGAGTATAAAACTGGTCAAGAGCATGGGGAAACCAATTATTGAATCTTGTCACTCTGCCATTCCTGGTGTGTTACCCTCACTGCACGACTGAGGATGGCTTACCCTAATATCCACATTCAACCTGCAGACAGGTAGTGAGGAAGAATCCATTCCTATCCTTGAAGAGCTTGATCTGGAAATTGCACTTCTCACATCCACCCGCAACCACTGTCCAGAAAGCAGTCATAAAACCACACATAGCTGCAAACAAGCCTAGGAGTAGAGTTGTTATCTGGCTGGCCGTGACTGCTTTTCAAGTAGACATGTATTCTCTTACACCAACTTCCTCTTACAATGGGACCTCTACTCCTATCAAGAGTTAGTAGCTTCCATCACGTGCTACGGAGCCCATACCTTTCTGCCTTTTCACTTCCTCCCATCCCAATCTTCTGCTCTACAACCTCACCAAAATGTCTCCTTCCCAGGCTGCCACGGATGTCCAAGTCACTGAGCGCCGAGCATGTTTCTCAGTCCTCATTTTTCTGGGTCCAGGAGCAGCAATTGAATCAGGCTCAGTATTTTCTTCTTGAAAATCTTCTCCTTTGGCTTTTACGATGCCTGTTCCCTCTGTTCTCCTCTCACCTCTCTGTCTGCTCCTCTTGGTCTCTTCTGCAGACTGGTCTTTCTCTATCCAGACTTTAAATAATGTGTTTTTCCCCCAGGCTTCTGACCAGGTTCCTGATATCTTCTTATTCAACACTCTCTCATTGACACTCTGGCTTGCATCCCTTCCTGTGCTACCTGTATTCAGCTTTCTACTGTAATTCCTACCTAGAGAATAAGGATCTGAAACTTAACATGTCCAGAATGGAACAGATTCACTGGTGGGAGTTGCTGTCTGATAGTTACTATTTTTTTCTCGGAAGTAGGAGGTTATTTATTGTGACTGAAAGATGGTGTGTGTGTTGTGTATGTATGTGATGAAATTAGAGATTTTATGAGTCAAAAAACATCGAAAAAAATATTGTGTCAAATGAGAGAAAGATGGAAAGCAGCATAACATGAGCACCTGAATTCTGATTCCCCAAATTGCTGTTTTTAAATAGCGGTTTTTGCACCTAATAGTTTTGTGGCTTTGGGCAAGTTACTTACTTTTTCTCTGAGCCACAGTTTTTTCATATAAAATAGTTATCAATAATACTGAACATAAATATATAGTTATTTGTCAAGATTAAAGGTAATATGCTAAAAAAAGAATAGATTTCCATCAAAGGGTTCCCATCCAGTTACCAGAAACCTATTCATTTTAATTGCATTCTTCCCCCTTACCCTGCACATACAAAAGGTGACTCTGTCTCTCTACTTCTTCAATAGCTCTTGGATCCATCTTCTTCACTGCCTCCATGATTTTAGTTCAAGCCATGGTTAACTCTCAGCTAATGGCCTGCCATGCACTTCCAATGACCCCTACCCTCAAGTTGTTCTCCAACCAGACGCCCCTGCAATTTCTACAGATCTTTCTAAACCTTAGCAAAAAGCCACTTCTTTCTTGCATGGCTTACAAGCATCTGTATTTGTTACCTCCTGAGGTGAGAGGTGTGTCAGTTTTTCTGTTGCTACCGTAATAAATCACCATGAGTTTGATGGACCACAGACTTGTCCAGCAGAAGGCTGGGTTCTCTGCTCTGGATTTTATCAGGTTGAAATTAAAGTGTCAGCAAGGCTAAATTCTCTTCTGGAGGTTCTTGGGAAATCCCCAAGCTCATTCTTGTCACTAGCAGAGGTTAAAGGACTAAAGCTACCATTTTCTTGCTGTCTCTCAGCCAGAGACAGCTCTCAGCTAGCAGTCACTCTAAAGCACTTACTCTGTGCCCTCCTCAAGACAGCCACCGTGTGTCAATCCTTATACTTCAAATTTATCTGGCTTCCTCTTCTGCTACCAACCAGAGAAAACTCATCTTTTAAAAGACTCATGATTTTATTAGGACTAGTTGAATAAACTAACTTGAGGTCAGTTGATTAGTAACATTAATTATATCTGCAAAGTCCCTTTTGCCCCAACATATAATCATCATCTTTACAGGTTCCATCCACCCTCAAGGAAGGAGACTGGACAAGAGGAAGCTTCCTTGGGGGTCATTTTATAATTCTGCCGACCATGGGAGGGTAAGTCAAAAAAGAATCGACCTTGAGCTGAGATCATAAGGAATATAGACCTTGATTTGATTAAGTAGGAAAACTTCCAGAGAACAAGTGAAAAAGTCATGTAACTGGAGGACATATATCCCAAAAATGGACTAGAGGAAGGTAAGTGTGTTTATAGTTGAGAAGACGAACTGCAGTGACTTGATAAGTAAGTTAGATCAGTAGGTCCATGCAGGCTTCATAGAGTCTGATAAAAGGTTTTCTCTATCTCCAAAGTAAATGTCAGAAGAGAGGCAAGATCAGATTTGTGTGTTTTGAACAGATCACTCTGGCTTTAGGGTGGAGGATGGGTGGAAGGAGGCATCAGTTAAATGTGGTGGACACATAGAAGGATAATGGTGCATGAGACCTGATGCCCCGGGTCAGTGGATGTCATTGGGACATTGAGACGTTGCTGCAGTGCCACTGGAGATACAAGCAGATTGAGGGAATACTCGATAGCTAAAATCAGCAAGGCTTCATGATTGATTAAAGACAGGAGGGGAAGGTATATTCCCAGAAGCAGACTCTATGACAGAGATCACTGTGTAGGGTGTTTACTAAGCAGTGTTCTTGCGGTCAAACACCTGTGCAAGAGAGAGGATGAAAGTAGGATTGGGCGAAGGGGAAGCTGAACAGTAATTCAGCTCCAACAAAAGCTTCAGTCAACCTGATGAACCGTAAACATCTTTCAGAATTGTCCTCTGTTGGAGTAAGGAGGTTGAACCTATATACCTCTGTGTGATTAGTCATTGGATACAGGATGCCCCAGAAAGAGAACATGACCTTGGATGAGCTGGCTTTCTTCAGCTCAGGCAACTCCCAAAGGGGCTGACAGTCCAGGGCTGCCTTCCAGGAGCGCTCTCAGCAGCAGGAGAATAAATCCTTCAGTTCTGAAGAGGAGTCTGGGCTTTCTGTCACAGCCTCTACCACAGCGATGAAGGAGTACAGGGGAGTAAGACAGCCAGGAGGATTCTAAAATTTCCGATTTGTACACCTTGGTGGCTGCACTTACGACCCCCTGTTGTCATCACTGGCTTACCTGTCATTTTCCCCAACTAGAGTGGGAGCCACTCAGGCACAGACTGTATCAATGGCTAGTACACAGCCCTATACCTGACACATACTTTGCTGAGTAAGTGAATGCCCATCTACTTCTCCTATTTCCACTTCTCTCTCCCCTACGTTTCTTTTGTTCCCCAGCCCCCACACCCTACCATCATCCAATGTGGGAAAAGTCCAGCAGGTTATCTGATGCCCCACCTGTACTGGAACTGAACAAACAGCAAATCCTTCCCCTCCGGTCAGGACTCTGATGGGGAAGGCAGGCAGTGCCAGGAGCCAGCTCCGGCTGCGGTGGAGTGGGGTGGGGTGTGGAGCAGGGGAGGATTTCCCCAACCACCTCAGGCTGAGATCCTCCTTCAATGCCCCGTCCCTACAAACTCAGTGCTTTCTGGACCAAGGCCTCTCCAAATGACTGATTGGATAGGGCTTTCTGATTCCCCGTAAATCAAACCTCAATCTCAGTCTAATCTGCCCTTTAAGTGATACCCCTAGTCTGGGGTTCAAAGAATAGTTTCAGGTCACACTGGAGTTTCTTAGGAATGGAGGACAACGCATAGACAGAGGGTTGAAATACTAGAGGACGTAAGTCCTGCCCAAGAAGTTGAACCCTCCTCAGCCTTGCACATGCCCCCTTCAGCTTTCTTATCAGTTCATCCCAGATATGCAGACCCCCTCTGGCCCCATCCCGTGGGAACCTGACTAGGCACTCAAGCTGCTCCACCTGCGTGAGAGCAAACAGCAAGCGCCAGTGTGTCCGGTGATAGTGGGCGCTGCCTGGAGACTGCGGACCAAGCCAGCCACTTGTGCCCGCGGGGGGCCGGGATTGGAGTCCCACCCCACCCTCGTCCCACTGCACCACCGTTTATCCTAGGCAGTTCCCAATGATACCGCAGCTCCCTTGCCATCCCAGACGCCCTTAACGCCCCAGTCACACTCTTCCTCCAGGCAGCTGTTTCCCCTGCCAGGGTTCCCTGGAGATAAAAGAGTGTGGGGGCGGCCAGACCCGCGACGAGTTGCCGCAGGAAACTACGGTAGCAGTGGTGTCATGGTCTCTGCGGCCACTGCGGCACAGCACGGTAACCGCGGCGCAGCCGGGGATCCCCGCACGTGCCCTGGGTCTCAGCTGCCACCTCCTCGAGCCCTGACTCAACAGGAAAGATGCTAGCCCCCACCGCGGCCGCGCCCGCCCCCGCCACTCTTAGCATCCCTGGCCCCGCAACCTTCCTCCTCGCACCTCCCCATTCACCCCTAACCGCCAACCCCCACACGCGTGTACACACACACACACACACACACACACACACACACACACACACACACTCCCTCCCAAGAATTCCCTGCAACCTGAACGGTGATGAAGGGGACTGGGCGGGAAGAAAATATCTAAGAAAAAAGAGAGCGATTTAGGGTGGGGCGAGCCCGGACGACCATCACTGAGCCGGGCGCTAAGTCCCGATCCCGGGACACCAGGAGGAGCCAGTCACCTGCGGGGGTTGGGGCAGCCGCTAGCCTAGGCTGGGCGAGCGCTCAGCTGGGCGGGCGCGGGAGGAGTGGAGGGGCCCGCGCCCAGGTTGGGGGCGGGGACCAGGCGGGGCGGGAGCCTCCGCCCGAATCGCAGCGGGAGCAGGTGGAGCCGCAGCCGGAGCCCGCCCGGCCGAGCTGAGAGGCGGCGGGCTGGGCTGGGGCCATGGAGCTGCTCAAGCTGAACCGGACCTTGCTGGGATCGCCACCCGGACCCGGGCCCGGGGCTTCCCTATGCCGCCCCGGGGGGCCGCTCCTCAACAGCAGCGGGACTGGCAACCTGAGCTGTGAGTCTCCTCGCATCCGCGGAGCTGGAACGCGAGGTGGGTTCCTCCCTAGACCCCTTCCATGAGCTCCTTCTCACTGCACCCAAAAGCGGTAATAGATGCCCCCCACAGCCTCTACACTGCCTCCCAAACGCCCACACTATCCCTTCATAGTACTCCCTGTCTCCCTGACACATTTGTCCCCCACAGCTCCCACAACTCCATCACAGCTTCACACTACCTGGTCAGAACCCCTTTACTGCCTGGGCCCCTGGTGACACCAGGGGTCCTGTTCACCCCTAACTCATAGCCTCCTCCAATACACAGATGGTGGGCGGACAATGACCTCCTGCCAACCTTCCTTGGTCTCCTTTCCTTTCACACCCAGTTCACAGAGTCCCAAAGGGTAAGGGAAGACTGGACAAAAGATGGGGGCTGGTTGAGGGAGGGAGGACTGTGGAAGGCCTCAATGGAAAGTTATTATAATATCCCGTGCCCCCACCCCCAACAAACCCCAGTCTTCCCAAAAGAGACCCTGAAACCTGAATTATGCTGGACACTGGAGATTACTGCCTAGAGTTTTCACTCATCCTAAGATCCCATGGCCTCTCAAGTTGTATTTCTTCTCCCGCCTTTTGTCACCAAGTAATATCTCCAAGTCCCTCTCAAGCCCCCTCTCGACCTGCCTTTCCTTAGGTTCACCCTCCTACAAGCCAGCTGCCCTCTTCATTATTCATCCCTTTGGTGCCCCTACCTTCTCCACCTCCCCATTTGCCCAGTTCCCAAAATGACTTTCACTCCTCTCATCAGCTAATGTTTACATTTTCTTGATAACTCGAGATACCTATTCCCCCTTTCTTCTAACTTACTTTCCCTTAAACGCTTGTTTGTTTATTAGACATTTGTTGTCCCTAAGCTGGATGCTGGGAACTCAGGGATGAACTAGGCCCAGTCTGGACCCTCATCAATCCTTAATCAAGTGCAGAAGGGAGACAAACCAATGGAAAAACCACAGCAGGCACGGAAAGCCCCACAGAAGTCTAAATTGTGGGCACCTAAAGGAGTTGGTGCCCTAGAACTTCAGAGGGTACCTGGGAGTTGGATCTTGAAGTCAGAGTTCAGTAGGCAGGAAAGGAAGACGTGGGATTCCAAGAAAGGGACCAGCATTAAGTAATATCAAGTAATAAAGGAAATTATTCCAAGCTTAAAAAGGGAAAGTGGGAATAAATGGTAATATAAGTATTTATTCATCCCTCAAACTAAAGCCTGTTTTCTCAGACTAGTTGTTAATACACTCTCACTTAGGAGGCTTCATTCAACAAATATTTCTTGAACCAGAGGTTGCTCTAAGCACCAGGAATGTGAGTAGAACAAAAATGATAGAGTTCCTACTTCATGGAACTCTCGGTTTGGTGGTTTGGTGGGGGAGGCGACAAGTAAGCAGGGAACTGCAGCGCTGACTGGGCAGCGCTTCCTGAGGTCTTTGGGAAGTGGGAGGTGCACCTAGCCTTTGGAAGAAAAGTTGGCCTCTTTAGAATGTGAAGTATAAATTGAATAAAAATTTAAAAGCTGATGAAGAGTCAACCAAGTGAAGGGGCAAAAAAAAAAAAAAATGTAAAGGCATCCCGGGCAGAAGAACAGCTCTGTTTTAAGCATCCAGAGTTTTATATCCACTGATGTTTGTTCAGTGTGACAGTTTTGTGTCTGAAACATGGGCTGTAAGAGAGGAGTAATGAACACCAGGACGGAGACCAGCCTACAGTGCTTGCAGCGTGTCTTACAGACCTGGGGAAGGAGTGTGGATTTTATCCTGAGGGCAACAGAAACTACTGAAAGGTTTAGTAGTACTGCCAGGATTTGTTCTTTAGTATATAGGATGGATTGGAGAACAGAGATGAAGGGGGTGAGGGGACATACTTTCAAAAGCTATTATGTTACATGCTGGTCCCAGTGAAAGATGATACTGGCTTAATTAAGGTACTGGCAGTGGGGTTGGAGATAAGTAGAAGATTTGAGAGGCACTGTTGACAGTGGGAGCACAGAACTGGTGATTTATTAGAAATGGAGGGGAAGGAAGTCAACGGGTGACAACAAGCTTCTGGCTTGGATAATTGGATGGATGTTGGTGTTGAGAATGATAACAAAGGAATAGAAAGATACTTAAAAGAGGAGATTATCAATTTAATTTGGAACCCATTGAGTTTAAATGCTGGTGGGATATTTAGGTGGGTTTGCCTGTGAGCTGTTGAGTCCAGGAATCTGGAACTTAGGGGAGAGGTCTGAGCTGGAAATATAGACTTGAAAGATCTTTTCTTTAAGAAGGGGTTGGAAATCATGGAAATAGATAAAATCATACAAAGACTGTGTAGGATGAAAGAAAAGAGGCCCTAGGACAGGACCCTGAAGAAGGCAACATTAAAAACCAAGCAGAATGAGAGAGTACATAAAGGAGGTCCAGGCAAAACCATCAGAGTATCAAGGCAAGGAAAAAGGTTTCAATCGAGGTAGGATAGGTGACATCAAATGCTGCTAATGTAAATTGGATAAGGACAGAAGAGCGTTCTTCAGATTCAAGGACAAGTCCTCAGGAAGAATTGTGAGTGTGAAGACCTGACTCTGGCAAACTGAAGTTTGAGCCATCGAGATGGGGTTATGAGACCTGAACCAGAGACAAAACTGTCGAGAAATTCATAGAGCGGGACAAGGAGCAAAACAGAATAGTGCCAGAAAGAGCATGGGGTTGAGGAAGGGGTGTGTGTGTGTGTGTGTGTGTGTGTGTGTGTGTGTGTGTGTGTTGGGTTGGGTGTGTAGGGGGAAGGAGGCGGAGGCCTAGTAGAAGAAGCAGCAGCGAGCATGAGTTAGATGCGTTGAAAGTGTGGGTGCAAAATTGGCCTTACTCCTCTGCATGTTGTTACCCACACACATCTGGATGTAGCCAAGCTGCCAGAAGTAACCTGCAAGGACCGTTAGCTACACTTACTCGGATGTGACCCCACAGATGTCTGTTACCCCACCACATACCAGTGATGGCAGTAGAAATTTGGATGTGAACCACATTAATCTGCTGTAAACCACACAGACTTGAGGGTAACCCATGTTCAATCAGATATTACCCACAGAAAACAGATGTTACCCCACTCTCACTTTAATATTGCCCACAGTCATTTAAATGTCACTCATCCATCAAATACACTCACTTTCATTTTATTTTTATCCACACACAATCAGGTACTACCCATGACTGCTCAGTTTTCCAGGTATTAACCATAAAGTCACAGATACTGCAAATATTGTATTACTTCTGCTCCCCCAGCTGTTACCATCACCACTTGGAGAGTCCCCTGTTCAGACACACACCTCTCACCGTAACCCATGCTTCCTGAGACAGTACCTACAATATGAGCTGTTGTCTGCAGAGTAACATTTGCTTATTCAAATGTTAGTGCACCTACTCAGGTATGACCTAAACCTAAGTGTAACCCACACTCAGTCAGATGTTACCTACAAACCATAGCTGTTGCCCTTCTCCACACAGTGTCTACAGAAATATGTTACTCTCACCCTGCCGGTCTCAAAGACCAAAGTATTTCCCAGTGCCCACTCTGATAGTACCTGTGTACGCTTGCATCTTATTCTGCTTCCTCAGTTCCTACCCACTGACATTTGGGTGTCCCCATTCGCCCAGCCATTTCTCACCAGCAGCTGGATGCTCTCCTGTTCACCACACACGGGGTGACATCTGTGTAACCAAAGCCATCTCACCAGTGGAAGGCAGGATTGGCAGCATCAGCACCTAAATGCTTGTAGAGGCCCTTCTTAGAAAAGCCTGGTTTTTGTTTTATGTCACATTATCTGGATTTTTGCCCCATAATCCCCAGTGTTGTGCTCATCCTTCTCTGCCATAATTTGGAAAGAACAAATGGAAATTCTCTAGGCCCCAGAAGCAGAACTGAACTGTTCTGGTGTCTTGAGTCCCCAGGTCTGATTCCTGCTCTCCCCTCACTGCCACAGGCTGACGCCCACAGCCAAGGCATGAGTGGCTGTACCCCAGGAGATGCCATCTCCCTTCTTCCACCCTTGCCCGAGGTTCTTAGTCACTGAGGACAGAGATCACTTCAGGCCCACCATAAACATACATGTGTACATACAAACACACATCTACACACACGTCTTCATTCTGATCGCCTTGGCCTATGAAATTTTAAAAATTCACTGACTATTTTTACAGCAATTTTAGATTTATAGACAAGGTAGAAAGTACAGGGAGCTCCCGAGCACACACACGCTGAGCATTTCCGCTATTATTAGCATCTTGCATTAGCATGATATATCTGTTACAATTGATGAGCCAATGTTCATACATTCTTAATTCAATTCTATCGTTCACCTTAGGGCTCACTCTTTGTGTTGTATGTTCTGTGGGTTTTGACAAATGTATAATCACAGTTGTCTACCATGACAGTACCATACAGAAAAGCTTCGCAGCTCTAAAACGTTCCTATGTCCCTCTTTATCCTTCTCTTCCTCCCTCTCCTCAGATCCATAGCTCCAAGATTGCTTTTAATTCATCTTTTTCACATTCAACAGCAAAGTCTGGATAACTGTGGCTGGAAATAAGGTAATAATTGGGAACATCTAATAAAACAGCGAAAGTAAAACAGCTGGTCATTTGTACTGAGATGGTGACCTTTAGTTGTCGGAGCCCCCATGATATGGGACTGTCGCAGAGCAGGCCTGGGCTCCGATTTCTGCCCCACCAGTTAGTCACGTTCAAGGGCGCGTGCATACAATATATTTGCTGGATGACTAAGAAATGTGCTTTTCACACTTCAGAATACAGTACCAACTTAGTGTGGTTATTGAATCAAGAACTAGCTGAAGAGAGACATCCAGAGGTGGGCATGAGTGAGTTGTTAAAACCAGAGAGACTGGGGAGGTGGTGGCAAGGGAATAAAAAGAGTGCAAGATAGACCACCAGCTCCATTTTTCAGGGTTCAAGAACCTCTCTAACAGAAAGCCCCCTTCCTATAGGTCCTTTCTTTTCTACTGCATGCACACACATGCCCACACACACTTCAAATTATCACACATAAGACTCCTGCAAAGAGGGACCTAGCTTCTAAGAGACACAGATGGTTTGTGTATAGCAGTAAAAAAAATTAACATCACAGCCTCTCTCTCGCTCTCTCTCTCTCTCAGACACACACACACACACACACACACACACACACACACACACAAACACAGATCCTTCAATATGCATCTCCAAAGAAAAAGCTGCAATAAGGAGAGTGCACGCTGGAGCTTTAGAGGCAGAGAGGTGAAGGATGAGTGAGGAGGGGGAAAGCAAAGCATTTGTGTGGAGAGTGACAAAGATGTGCTAGCACCACCTACACGTAGGACTTAGGTTGAATGCTAGTGGTATGTTTAGGAAGCAAGATGTGTCCTTGTCCTCAAGAAGCTCATAGTCTATTAGGGGGACATAGGAAATGGAACAAAACATTACAGTGAGAAATGCGGTGAGAGACAACAGAGAGAAGGCTCTGGGATTAAGATTTGGCTGGGGAAGGAGGCAGCAAGATAAATGGCCATGGAGGCAAAGTGTATTAGAGACCAAAGCCTTGGCTTCTGTTCCGATTCAGCTACTTACTTACTGTGTGCTTCTGGCAAGTACTGTCACTGCCAGGTTCAGTTTGGGAACCTCCTGTAACTCTTACTTGATGCCCACAATAGCTTCTGATAACTTGGTTATTTCAATGAGAAAACATTTCATTTGGGGGCTCAGGCAAGAGCTAGCCAATGCATGGGGCTATGGAAGAAGTCGCTGCAGCTCCATCGCTTCCCTCCCTGCAATCTAGAAGTCGCAGCCCCTGCCCTCCAGGCTCCCTAATTCTGAGTCCATGGTTTGGGTGATTCGGTTTAATTCAATTCCACTTTGTCTGTGTCTGTTTGTTTGTGATATGGAGGCCCAAAGATGAATCCATCGTCCAATAGACAATGACAGAGAGAATGGGCTCAGTCCTCTCTCTGGCCCAGCCAGGTGAGAATTCCTTCCTGTGTGCTCCCACCGTACTCTGCGTGTTCCTCGGCCCCACTCCTATCTCACCGCATGGCAGTTATCTGTCTCTATATCCAAGTGTCCCTCTAGACTATGAGCTCTCAGATGGCAGGGAATTTGTCATATCCACCTCTGTCCTCAATGCCTGGCATAAAAGGAGTGCTCTGTAAATGTTTGTTGAGTGAGAATGAATGTTTAGAGATAAATAAACACAAGGCGGAAAATAACCAAGTCTCTAACAGATGTGATAGGAATATGTATGGGTCAGAGGAAAGGAAATGAGGTGTCCAAAAAGTCCTTCTAGAAGAGGCTTTTCTGAGTCTGAAGAATGATGGATGGATGGGCATTACCAGTTAAAGAAAACAAGTTTGTGAAGGAGAGCTATGGGGATTACTATAGGGAGCATGAAAGAACCATCCAGTCTGAGAAACTAAGGTGATAGTACACATCTTGAGTATGCATGATGCCTTCTAGAAACGGAGTCTTCCAGTGCAAGAGGAGGTAGAAGGACAAAGAGGTCAGTTTTCGAGAACCTGGATGACATGCTAAAGGGCCGCAGAAAGTAGAGAGTAGGTAAAGTGGTTTGTATGCTTATGAGTTTTTTTTAGACAATAAGGATATAATATGGCCCGTTTCAGTAGGCAGCAGGTAGTCGACGGTATCAGGTGACACAGGAAAATCAAGCCTGAGGGGTGACCATGGCTTTGGCAGGTACAACTTAGTGAGTTAGGAAGCTGTGCCCAAACAGCGATGCAGGCACAGGGCACTTCACTGTATGGATTGAAGAGTGAATGAGAAGATGCAAATATCATTTCAAGAAGTTTGGCTGCAAAGAGAAGGACGGATGTGAAGCAAAGTTTGAGAAGAGACAGGTTTTCTTAAGAAAAGATAGAGCTGTGCCAATTTGACTAACCTTAGGGTATCAGAAGGGTAAAGGGTTCACCATATACTGACTGAATCTGGAGGTGGGGGTGGGGAGCAGGGTTCTTGGGCAGCAGGGGTTGCTGCTAAGTAGTAAAGTTGGGGAGAAGTGAGATTGGAAAGTCTGGCTAAGTGGGAGCCGGACCCCTACTGCCTCCTTCCCCCCTCTCCCCAGAACTGGAGCTGGCCATCAGGATCACCCTTTATGCAGTGATCTTTCTGATGAGTGTCGGAGGGAACGTGCTTATCATCGTGGTCCTGGGTCTGAGCCGCCGCCTGAGGACTGTCACCAACGCCTTCCTGCTGTCACTGGCAGTCAGCGACCTCCTGCTGGCCGTGGCCTGCATGCCCTTCACCCTCCTGCCCAATCTCATGGGCACGTTCATCTTTGGCACAGTTGTCTGCAAAGCGGTTTCCTACCTCATGGGTAGGTGAGACAAGCCCCCTGCCCCTCTCCTTGTCCCTCTCCTCTCCTAAAGTCCTTGTGGAAGGTAAGGGCATTGTCCAGTGGCGGTTGGGGTAGTGATACTGGTGAATGTGCAGTGCGAATTCCCTACTCAATCCCTTCCTCTTGCCTTGTTTAGGGGTGTCTGTGAGTGTGTCCACGCTAAGCCTCGTAGCCATCGCCCTGGAACGGTACAGTGCCATCTGCCGACCTCTGCAGGCACGTGTATGGCAGACACGCTCCCACGCGGCTCGCGTGATCGTAGCCACGTGGATACTGTCCGGACTGCTCATGGTGCCCTACCCGGTGTACACCAGCGTGCAGCCGGCGGGGCCCCGCGTGCTGCAGTGCTTGCATCGCTGGCCCAGTGCGCGGATTCGCCAAACCTGGTGAGGGATCCTATTGCTTGTTCCCGGGAATTCCCTTCTCCAACCCCTTCTCACTACTCCCAGAATCTCCTCTAGCTGCTCCAAAAATTACCACTCCAGTTCCCTTTCCGCACCCACCAGCCTGGGATTCCTATTTGGGGCTCCTCCCCAGTTTCTAGCCCTTCCCAACAGCACCCCCCAAACGCTACTCTCCTACCTCTGAGACCTGGTCACCAGCACTGGAAGCATCAGCTCTTGGTGGTTCTTCCATGTGTGGTTATTGCTGGACAGAGGCCGCGTGACTGGTCTGTGCTCTGTCTTCAGGTCCGTGCTGCTGCTCCTGCTCTTGTTCTTCGTCCCGGGGGTGGTTATGGCGGTGGCCTACGGACTTATCTCCCGCGAACTCTACTTAGGGCTTCGCTTTGACAGTGACAGTGACACCGAGAGCCAGAGCCGAGTTGAAAATCAAAGAGGGCTGCCAGGTGCGGTAGGATCTGAAGGGCCGGATCCAGGCGGGGCGATGCTTGAGAGGGGGCGGGGCCTAGAGTCGGTGGGACGAAAGGGATCCGGGAAGAGAGGCTGGGACCTGGGGGTCAAGATTGTACTGAAGTGGCGACGACTCACCCTCGGCTCTGACCTCCCACCCTCCGTTCTCAGGTCCTGCCCATCCGAACGGGCGTTGCGGGTCAGAGACCGGGCTGGCTGGCGAGGACGGCGACGGTTGCTACGTGCAGCTCCCTCGATCCCGGCCAGCACTGGAGCTGACAGCGCTGACCACACCCACTCCTGGGCAAGGATCGGGCCAAAGGCCCATCCAGGCCAAGCTGTTAGCTAAGAAGCGAGTGGTGCGGATGTTGTTGGTGATCGTTGTGCTTTTTTTCCTATGCTGGTTGCCCGTTTATAGCGCCAACACTTGGCGCGCTTTCGATGGCCCTGGTGCACATCGTGCACTTTCGGGCGCACCGATCTCCTTCATCCACCTGCTGAGCTACGCCTCAGCCTGTGTCAACCCCCTGGTCTACTGTTTCATGCACCGTCGCTTTCGCCAGGCCTGTCTCGACACGTGTGTCCGCTGCTGCCCTCGACCTCCACGAGCTCGCCCCAGGCCTCTCCCAGAGGAGGACCCTCCCACACCCTCCATTGCTTCCCTGTCCAGGCTGAGCTACACCACCATCAGCACCCTGGGGCCTGGCTGAGGAGTGGAGGAGGAGTAGGGGTCAAGGCGGAATAGACGGATTCCAAACACACCCACTAGACACCTAAGAGATACAGACTAAAACTGCCCCGCAGGACTGTCACCCAACAAGATTGTGGACTGACCCCCACGCACAGGAAAAGGTGGCTTGCCTGACACAAAGGAAACAAACATGGCCCAAACACAGGAGACAGGCACACTCTGGATACCGGGCTGAGCCTGACACCTGGAAACCCGGCACTGACCTTGGACATGTTCAGTGTCCCTAGCAATGGAAGTACTGACGGGCTGACCTGCCCTGCACACACTTAGAGTAATGACACTGGTTTCCTTGGGGCTCGGAGCTCAGCATGGGGCTGCCTGTTGAGAGGCTGCAGGCTGTCCCCAGTTTGACCTCACAGTGCCCTTCCCCAATCAGCACTGGAAACACCAGCCTGCCTAATCACACACCTCCTGGCCAGCAGGCTGTTTTGCACTGAAAGTCCCTTTATTCTTTTCCAGGTAAATACTATGCCCTGCTCCCTCCCCCCTCACACAACCTCTTCAAGAAATAATAAATGACTTGGTTTCCTCCTAAACTTCCTTTCTGGACTTTTTTGGGGGGCAGGTGAGGATGCAAGGGATTTGAAGGCCTCCCCATTAGGCCCCTCCACCTGTTTCCCATTCCTGCACATGACCCCCTGCCAAAAAGCTGAAGGAGGCTAAAGAAGCTGTGTCTAATCCCTTTAGGCAACTATCTGCCAGTGTCACAGGTAGTAGCTGGAATGGGGTGGTGGCTGGGAGATGAGACATTCATGACACATCTGAATTCCTGAGCACATTCTCCTGAAGTGGTGCCATTGTTAAGGAATCCAATTAGTAGATGCTCATTAAAATTTTCAAGAAAAGATAAATAACACTATGTAATGACTCAGTTTATCCAGTGTGTGTTTGGAAAGGATGGGTCAGCCCATAACAGATGTACAGAGGTTAATTAAAAAGCAGGGTCTTTTTCATGCTGTCTTTCCCAGTGTCAGCAACTGGCCAGCTTTTGGGCCCAAACAAGTGCCTTTATTAAATAGTAATAACAAAGACTGGGGGAGAGGCCCAGACCTAATTGGGAGTCTTAGTGCCCACCCTCTCTTTGACCATAAGATGGCTCCATCCCCAGAGAGAAAGAGAACAACATCACCCATTCATATACACAGTGACAAGGAGACGGGGAAGGACTGGTAACCTCACCAAGAAGTTAAACATGGATAATCTGAGGCCTACTATTTTGTCAGGGGACTTCCTTGACACTTCATCTTAGAACAGATGGGGACACTGAGACCCAGATCAGGAAAGAAAGCTGTTCAAGGTCATGCAATAAACCAGAGCAAGATGAAAATAATCCTATTAAGTAGACACTGACCTGGAGATGGGACAGAGGCCAATCAAGGGGCAGAGACACTATTATGGGCCCTGGTGTTATAAAATTGTGTGCCTCTTTTTTTAAGAAAAATAATATAAAATTACAGATACAAAATTGCTAGGAGACTGAGCAGAGCCTTGGAAGAGGCTTGTGCAAATGAGGAGCCCTGAAATCCAAGCTTTATTGGCTTCACAGTCAATAACGTCTCTAAAATCCACCCTCTACCTTCACTGCACAGAGGTTGGTTGGAGTGAAAGGCAGTGAGAAAGGAGACCAGGTCTTGTATTTGCCATCTGTCCTCTTACAAGGTTCTGGGCTGCAAAAGGCAGGAAGGAGGAAGAAAAGAAGGAGAAGGCGTTCCAAGCTGTCAACTACCACAATGCAAGTTAAAAATAGAATCCCAGCTGGTCTGAGGAGCTGTAGCAAGATATTGGGCTTTTTCTCTCTCATGCCAACATGTAACGGGGACTGAGTAAGGTTGCCAGTAGGCCTTGCATATTTCCCCAGCCCCACCCCTATCCCCACCATCCCTTCTGAAGGAGATAAACCGCCTTGATGAATCTGCCACTGTCAGCTCATTCGCTGGGGCCTAGACTCCTGATGACCACCAGATGGCAGTGGTTAGCTGCAGGGGGATGGGCTCAGTTCAGCCTCTCCCTGGGGTGTGAGCTTAAAGGCTTGGCCCAAGCCTACCTAGAACCCAGCACCCAGCATCGTTTCACACGCCGTGCAGCCCTTTAACCTATGGGACACTTACACACACCCCCATTGTGGAAGCTTAGGATCCTCTCATCTATGATTCATCTCTTGAAATCTGACACATTTTGGGCCCAGAGTGAATGCTGCTGTCTGTGTGAGATCTTGCTTAGCCATCCTAGCTTGTCTGCTCACACAGTGCTTACACTTCTGGTGATGGGTGTTCCTTCCTGATTTCCCATTAGGGGCCGGGAACAGCATGTCATGAGCCTGGGCCTAGAGGGAGGGGATGGAGGAGAGAGTGGTCAAATCCAGTGCACCTCTATGCTGTGTGCAGGTGTTTTGTGTATGCCAAACTCACTGTATTCTCAGATGTCGTCTCCCAAGTAATTCCCTTCATTTGACACAACAGGAAAGCGAAGCTGAAGGGAAAGTCTGAGGGAGTTCCAGGGGGTCCACCTCAAGGGGGGAGGTGTCTGACTCCACAGTTCTTCTCGGTCATGCCATGTTGCCTTCTTCAAGCTTTAGGACCTGGGTTCCAGCAGCCCTGCCTTTCAAGTGATCTCAGAGTCTCATCTATCAAATGGGAATAACGACATTAACTTCACACTGACATTTTTGGAATTAAGTCAAGCAGTGCTCAAAAATGCCGGTAATTGTCCCTGGCACATAGCCCAAGAGGGGTAGACCAGAGATTGCTTTAAGAGCAGAGTGAGGGAACAGCTCCAGGAAACCAGTCCCCCCGTGAACACAAGGCCGCCCTTCACGGAGGGAAGCAGAGCTGTGGGTCTGAGGGGAGGCCCAGGGCCTGCTACGAGGTGGTGTCAGAAGTCAGAATTTGAACCCAGGTCTGCGACTCCCAAGACTGTGTTCCTCTCAGGACACATCCCGACTCTCACCTCCCAGAGGGTCACTCGGGGTTATGGAGGAATGAAGTAGTTGGGAGCAACTAGAAACCACTCTGGACTCTTCTCAGGGCTCAAAGTAGGAAAACGGGTAAGGTAATAGCTCTGCAGACGTGGACCCTTCAGTGAGCCCTGCTCCCACCCTCCACGGAGGCAATGCCTCCACAAAAGTAGAGGAGGGCGGCAGTTGTAGAAACCTCACTCACAAACCTTCCCCAAATAGCATGGGGGGGCAGAGAAGTAGGAGAGAGGGGAGGAGGGTGCAAAGAAGAATGGAGGGCAGTGCGAATGGCGAGCAGCTGGGGAAGCCCAGCACTGGAGTGGGAGGTGAGGGGGGAGCTCTGAGAAGGGCCAGGATAAGGATAGAGGTAATTTGAGGGTGACCAGTAGAGAGTGGGGAACTGGTGCACATGGAGAAGAAAGTTACATGAAATAAAGGATGGAAAGCTACCTTGGGAAGAAAGCACTTAGGAGTAGAGCCAGTTGCAGACTTCTTCCAGAAGGAGGCGCCCTCAACCGGGATAGGTGAAAACAGTCTTGCCCTGAAAACCTGAAGTAGCTGCTGTGCGCCTGGATTCTGAAATGCTCTGGTAACCTGGCAGGGCTCTCACAAGCTGTACCTCCAAGACAAGACGCTGCTGGAACAATTGTTTGGGATTTTAATTCTTGTGATCTGGAAAAATGAAAATATCTGTACTAATCCTACCTCCCAGCCACGTAACACTTAATGAACCTTACAATGTGCTTCCTTTGTTCTCACCCAGTTCCTGCAAAAACACTGGAATGTCGTGAGATGGTCACATTCTTCCTTTTTTGAGACCAATTTCAAACATAGACAATCATATTGGGAGCATTTCAGACTACTACCCCTGTGACTAGTGTCACTTGACATATTTGAGACTTACAATATGCAAAATGTAGATAACCAAATCTACTTCATAAGGACAATCGTCAGGATTAAATTTGGGTAGAATTCTATACAGAACATGTAACAGCTCCTAGTATATATTAGGTGGTGCTGTTCTATACAAACTCTCTCCCAAATTGGGTTTCCGGTTTATTTTGTGCAAATTTTAGCTCTAATCTAGGTGTTCAGTAACAACTCTCTTCCTGGCTCCAAATATCCATCCTGAAATACTTCTATATCTAGAAAATATTTTCTTTCACCCTTTTTCAGAGGATTCAGAACGATACGCCTGACTTGTTGGACCCCATAAGGGCCCATTCCATCCTAAAAGTGACCCCAGAACATCACCCAGGGAATATACTGGGCTTACAATCCTCCATTCCATCTTCATTCTATTTTCCCTCTTTTCTACCTTTTGCTCAGTTTATTCCCTTCTTAAAGTATGATTCAGCGGAGTTAACATCTCCTGGGAGGTTGTTAGAAATGAAGAATCTCGGGCCTATCCTCATTTTAACAAGATCCTCAGGGAATTCCTACACACATTAAAGTTTGGGGACTACCAATATATAGGACAGATTTTTTTAATTCTCCCATTTATTCATGTCTAAGTTCATTTTCAGCCCCCAGGATCCATGCTCCCTTTTTGCATATGCTCTTCATTGTATAAGCATTCCCTGGCTGCTGAGCTAGCTGGCCCCCAGCATCTGCCACCGTCATTCTGTAGGGATTCCACATAAGCAGCCTCACCTCTATTCACTGTAGACTCGCTAACAATGAAAAAAATAACCCAATCCAATATGACTAGTAGATTTTGAATGGTAGATTTTGAAAAAATGTGGAGATCATCTGCCCCTGTAACCTCATAATAATTTCTTCGGCTTTGGTTTAAGATATTTCCATATATTTCAACACTCAATTACATATCAGTAATTGTGGAAGGAAAATGACTACAATGCACCCACTTTGTTTGCAAATGCACAATTTACTGTGCTTAGAATAAACAGCACAGGACATGCCCCTGTCCTTGAAGATAAGCCCCGCCCATACATTATGTCACAGTTGCTCTCTGGGCATTAATGCCCCAGCAGAGAGGTTGGAAAGGGCCCTGGCTGTTCCAATGTCCAACTGCCCCAACATGGTGCAGAGCCTCTAGAATTCACCAGGAGTTCTTTATCAGACTTCCTGGGATATAAGTCTCACAAAGTGCAAAGTAACGCCTATGAGTAAGTTTTTAGACTTCTTCGCCTCTTTTGTATGATTTGATTTCTCATGCTTTTAGTGAGGTGGATGAGTCAGCACAGTTTTTTTCCCTCTCTCTGATAAATAAACCCTTGGCTCTGCAATTTTCTGTCTGATGAACCCCTTGATATATTCAAAACTGGAAGCCAGTGCTAGCAGCCCCTCAAAAAACTGTGACATCCTAATATTTTCCTGCTTGGTTCCTGTGTCCTTTGTGCTTGATAAGTCTCTCAGAGCCTCCAGGGTCTTTTTATTTTTTTAATCATTTAGAGATGAGATTGGCAACTCACCATGACTCTGACTCAAGAAGAACTTTGGGGGCCTCACTGGTGGCGCAGTGGTTCGGCGTTGTGCTGTGGAGCTGTCAGCAGCAGCGATGACAACGTGAAGCGAGTTTGACGCCCAGCAGGGGAGATTCCCACATGGCAGGGCAGACCTCTCCTGCCTCTCCCACTGCTCCCCTCAGCAGTGTATTTCAGTAAATCTGCCTGTTCTGCTCCCCACTCTGTCTCTGGTGAACCCTCTTGCCGCCCCACGCCTATGGTCTCTACCCCAGCTTGTATGCATAAATAAATAAATCTGAAGAAAAAAAAGACTTTGTCATCTAACTTTAAAAAAAAGAGAGAGAACTTTGGTAGAGAAGTAAGGAGGTTGGCAGGAAGCTTGGCTTGGGGCTTCTTAAGACTTTCTATTCCTGCCCTGGGCTTCCAAGTCACAGTGTGAAACCCAGAGTCCAGCGCCCTCAGCAGGCTTCCTGCTCTCTGGGAGCAGGCAGGCTCCGGGGTGAAAAGGCAGGCTACCAGGTGCACACGCCTAGTTTTCTTGTTGAGAGCAGTCCGAGATAAATGCTTTCAGGTTTGTGGGTGTTTTCTTCTTTACATTGGATACCGAAGTTAGGGAGGTTTTAACCAAATTCAAATTAAACTTTTTTTTTAATGTTTTGCTTTTCATATTAAAATTTCAGAACAGAAATCTTGAGGAAGAAGGTGGATTTCTTTTCCCTGTTGTTTCTTTTCCCTGGCTGGCTGCCAGGCTGGTGATATTGTGGGTGGGAGGGCCTGGCCTGATTGGTAAAGCTGTGGATGGACTGTGGGAGCCAGGGTAGGAAGCATAACCCTAGAGTAGCGAGGTGGGGCCTGGTGTGATAGAATTAGGGCAGCTCCAGCAGGACCAGCTCTCTCTAGCATGGGGTGGCATCTGCGTCTCAGTCGCACTGACAGCCTCATGTAGGGGCAAGTCTGAGCCTCCATAACATTGCGCAGTTGTCTGCAGTGCCCCCTCCCCATGGTCTGATTCTGGGTCTACTACAGTTTCTTTCCTACTTAGAGTCACAGATAATAACAATGCAAATACCTTTCCTACCCCCCCAAAACCAGTTGGGGGTTCATTTGCACATACATTTTCCATACTCCTCATCTTAAATGTGCCTGTTCTTTAGAATCACCTTTGAACTGGTTATAATACCTCATCAGTCACCTCATTCATGAGTGAAATAAAAAAGATGAATAAATGTTTATATAGTTATGAGAATCATCTTCTTTTCTTATTTGGAAATTACCTTTTAACAGCTCGGGAGGGCTGCACCAAGATGCCCAGTGGGTTGGTCTGACAGGGCAAGCAGACTCTGTAGCCTGAGGAGCGCCTCTCAAGGAGGCTGGGGACGCCTGGACACATCTCTTTCTGGCTCTCGGAGGTGAATCCAAAGTGACAAAGAATCTTTCCTATTTTCTAATTTAATTTACCTGCCTGCTACTTTCATGTTTTGGTTTTGTCTCATGTGTGGCTAATGATGCTTCGTGGCAGCAATGGCTGAGAATTTGGCTTTATGGTCTGACCACATCATGATCTCTGTTACTGAGGGCTGTTCTCTGCTGGGTGAGAGACAGAGGGGAGTGTGGGCGCTTAGTCCTTTTTTTCTCTATTTTGATCTCAAATCAATTAAGTTCTGTGCCCACTGGGAAGAACAACTCTTTCTTAGCAGGACTGGTGAGATTTGGGCTTTCTGTATTTATTCTTGACCCATGACTAAAATTTCAGAATTGAAGCTATAAACTCTTTATCTGTCTCTGTATGTGTCTATGGTTTAAAAGTAAACTATATTACACACATAGTGTGTGTGTAATGCTCCCTACTTCCAGTGGGTATTAAAGTTCTTTCTGTTTGACTGATGGAAATAAATGTTTACATAAAGCAATGTTCTTAAAATTCCTAGAAAATAGTGAAATTAAACTTCTAAGACTTTAAATATGCTACATAAAAATATTATCATAGAACCCAACTCAATATTTTAAGAATTTAAGTTTAATATTTGGGGCTTAATAAAAACAGCCATGTTTCCTCTGAGTTATTAGTGTTAAGTATAATTCTTAGCAATATTCTACTTGGATGTGTTTTCTAAAGGTATATAGAGTCACTGGTGAAATAAACTAATGTTACTCCTGATTTTAAGATTATAAAAAAATGTAAATTTATATTTAACCAAATTGAATTATTATCCTGAAAAGCTTTTCATCTCAACAATAATTTTGTTTTGCAGTATATAACCTTGAAGATAAGTTCTAAGAGCTTGAGGAAACTAAAAACTTGAACTTATAATAAAATTGAGTTAATTAATTAACTCAATTAATTGTTGTGGATACCCACAACATTCCTAAGATAG